>NDGN011367204.1:0-10005 GCA_002564285.1 Tympanoctomys barrerae | reverse complement strand
TCTTAAGTGAAATAAATCAGACCTGCATGTGCAAACATCATATTGTCTCCTTAGTGTGAGAACTAGAAAAAAAGGCAAACTTTTTGGGACATATGGCTTATTTAGGAAGTAGTGCCAGAGAATGGGAAAAGCAAACAGCACATAGGAAAAGGAGAAAATGTACACAAGTGAGGAGGCTATTGCTGTGTGCAGCAAGGGTCTAAGCCTCTGGGGGATCGTCAGAAGGTCCACATCCAGCATTGTCCACAGACTGGAGGAAGAAGTCAGGAACATAGGCATCAACTCCCATCCCACTATGAAAGGGGCACTTCTTAACCCAGTGACTTATGGTCTAACTATTTAATTTCTAGCTACAGAGGGCCTGCAGATAGACAGCAGCAGCCCTGGGCACTGTAGAGCATCTCTTATGACTGCCAGAGGAGGGAAAGATCACACAGAAAGAGGGCTGAACATCTGCATGGAGCCAGACAAATGTGATTTTAAATCTTGGGTTTTAAATACTTGTTTACCATTGCATTTTCTTCAGCCTATCACGGTTACCTAACTTCACTGTCCCTAGTTATCCTGTGTAATGTTAGATCATTATGCATTCACCCAGTGGTATACACAATATTCAATTGCTTTAGAAATATTCAATGTCCTAGGGAAATGTTTGTGCTATAAGGTTAAGTAAATTAAAGAGGCCACTTTCGTTTTTCAGTAACAGCCTAACTTTGTGACCTATATTTAGTTTATACATAATCTGCTCGAAGCACATTAAGAGATTTAAGAGTGATTAATTCTTGGTGGTAGGGTAAAAGAAGGTTTCTATTTTTTTATGCACATTTTTTTAACCTCTCAAATTTTTGACAAAGAATAGTACTACTCTACAATCAGAGAAAAATAAAATTTTGTGAATGTATTTTTTCTCGACTTGTGAGAATAATTGATAATAATTTTAAAAGTGCTTATCAATAAATGCATAATATATGATCATTAACAAAAGAAAAAATTTAATAAAAATAATTACATGAGTGCTTGCTGTGCATCAGATCATAGGTAAAGCATTTTACAATTAGTTCCTTTAAACTCTCATACCAGTCTTAGGTGGTAACTAATTGGCCTTTTGATCACTGCAGATGTTTGTGAAGTTGAGAGTTACTGAGAAAACTTAGGCTTATTAAGGTAAAAATTTTCTTATGTTTTAAACTCCTTAGACTATTTTTGGTAATTGTAAGTTAATTATTGAGAATAACATTCAATCCCTTAATGTAAAGACAGAGTAACTCCAGGCATGAAACATAGTTCTGACCATTGCTACCTTCATGGGACAGAGTTTAAAATTAAATGTCTCAGAGTTGCCCCTTGCATTTTGTTCTATGCGCAAGCCATTAGGCAATGAATGGTCTGCTCTCAGGTGGACCTGCAAGAAGAGATTTCTCTGCATCTCTGAAATGTGTCTATGCAAACCAACAAACAAGGAAAGCTGCAGATAGGCATTTCAGCCCACAAAAATTTCATATCCACAAGATGAGAACGGAAGAGAAGACTGCCTCTTAGATAGCTGTGTCACAGTTCACATTAAAAAAAAAAAAAAAGAAAGAAAAAGAAAAAGAAAACACCCAGAGCATGCCCATTTTGAGTACAGCATGAAACATAGGGGAATATTTTTATTGGGCATAACGGTACTATTTAATTTTATTTTGCTGACAAGTGGACTGAAGTCCTTTTCTTTTTTGTACTGTTGGATTGCTGTGTTCTCTTAAAGCATTTAGAACTTAATCAAAATACTTTAAAGGGCCACTCTTTCAAGCTTATAATGCATTTTGGAAAATCCCTTTTGTCTCTTCTTAGTGAATTTCATTATAAAAATATAAAAGAGAAGCTGTGAAATTGTCACCATGAAAATAAGTGAGGAAAGTGGTGTGAAACGGGAGGAGGGTACAAAGACTTGCATTAGTTTGAATAACAGTAAAGCCATTTATATTTTCAGCTTAATTCTTTTCAAATGACAAAGAGCTTTAACTGCTCTTTGTCAGAGGTTGAGACTTTGGAAATAAATAGATAGCACTCAGCCTATTTATTTTTATGGTACCTCACTGATTCTGTTATTCTTGGCAGGAGAAAAATCTAAGAAGGGAAGAAGAGCAATAGTTTTGGTTATTGCTATTTTTATTTGTGGCAACAAGGAAGCTTGTAATTTCTCTGAACACATACCACTTTCAGTTTAATGGAGGTTCTTGTGTAGCCAGGGAAAAGTCCTTAGGTCTAAAAAAGTGAAACAAGTGCTAGTTTCTGGAAACTGTGGAATTGAGCTTCTGTTAGTGGGTTTATATTGGCAGCTGTAATTGCTTACAGTGGTAAGAAAAGGTATGTTACAATGGCTCATCATACTGGCTTTGATAGCACTCATAGCACTACTTTGTGACGCTTTCCTTGATTTGACCTGTATTCTCCTTTAACCCTTTCTGTTATAATATTTCATGTTTCTGGAAAAGGATGAAGTATAGAAAAATGTTTTAAAACCATTAAACATTTAGGCAATAGTGAAAAAAAAACACTCAATACTTGGAAAGAGTGAATGAAAATACTAGTTTTCTAAGAGTAAAATAAAGATCTCATACCATCAAAGGGAGACTGTGTCCCAAAGAGTGTGAAAATAGATGGGAATTATCTGAGGAAAGAATATTTCACTTAAAATATATAACTTAGTGGAAACCTGGACTCAAAATAGCAAGCTTGACAATGCACTTCAGTAACATAGTACCTAAACCTAGGGCTGGTAAGAATTCCGGCCATCATTAGAAGAGTCTATCAGGAAGAGGGTTGGGGAAGTTCTTTAGACCTCATCAAGGTGTATGTATAACTCCACAAATATCCATGTTCCTTTGTCTGTATTGATTCTACCATAGCAGTTTTAGTTAGACAGCAGACACTTTGGTAGGGGTGCTGCTAATAAAAATGTAGGGCATACTTATTCCTAGAACAAATTCTTGCTGTAAAATTGTTCACTGAATGTGCAACATAGAATTAACCATGTATACCTAGTTAAGGTAAATTTAACACTAAAACACTGATCACAGCAGTGGAATGAAAAGGTTAATTTTTTTTCCCAAACTAAATTTGCTAATGTATCTAAGAAACAGCAGCATATGTGGCTTCAAGGCAGTCATAAACTGCATTCTCTTGATTAAAGTCCTACCTTGGGGTCTTTGGTTAGACTCCCACAGAATTCTGAGATAGTGTTCTGACTATACTAGTAGATGATATAGTAAGATATTGAAAGATGATGCTTAAGATACCGGAAGAGAATAGGAGAAATGAATGTACAAAGGGAAAAATCCAATGTGGTCAAGGGAAGCTGAATTACATTTGGAGACATAAGAGACTGTTTTAAGATAGAGTCCTTAATGAATAGTGGAATATTTACCCCTCATATTCCTCCTTGGCTAGAGATTGCCCTGAAGACATTAAGCCTTTAGTGTGCCTAGGCTCAGCAAACTTCTTTGGACAGAGAAAGCCTTCAGCCATAGAGGTTTAGGATCCTGCAAAAGGAAGTCCTTGGTGTGTACAGGACTGCTGAGAACTGGCAGGATGGGGAGAGATGGGCAAGCCACTGGAGGCTACTACCTCAGTGCTCACCCATCACATCAGCATGAGACTATACTCTTGCATTTCCCACATCTGCCTATAGATGTGCTTTTCATTTTCTGCACTTATGAATTTTGATTCTGAATTGCATAATAAAATGCATGGAAATGCTTAATGAGATGAGGTCGTAGAGTGTTTTTTTTTTCCAAATAAATAATTGAAATTGCAATCTTGGGAAAGAGCAATATTATCCAACCTCTTTTATCGTTATTTTGGTAAGAATTTCTTTCATTTTGAAATTGTATTAGAAAAGTATGATTACCAGAGCTCAAGGCTTCTGGTGTTGTTACTGTATGATTAAATACAGAATGAAGATAAATTCAATCAGAGCACAGTTAACATTCTAGGGGTGATACACAATTATAGTGATCTCTGACAGAAGTGCCTTTCCAGCAATAGCCAAGCTCCTTTCCTGGGATTAGCTTCAACACTTTGAAGGGAACCCATAACAACAAAGTGACTACTGACTGCCCCGCCCCCTGGCCATAGTGGTTGAATATCCGATGCCAGTAGTGGCAACCAGAAAATTGCTCTCTGAAAAATTTAAATTTTGGAATGAAGACACAAAGGAAAAATAATTAGACCTAATCATATTAATGCAATAGACTTTTGGAGTCTGTGGGCTCATGTAAATATTTCAGTTCATTCCAAACACATTGCATTTAGACAATTGCTAAGATTCCAAGGTAGAGTAGAGGGTCGTTGTTCCCTGGATGGCATTTGCCCATCAATTTCTACTTTTTTTTTTTTGTACTACTGATTGAACTTAGGACCTCAAGCTTGCCAGGGAGGAGCTTATGCTGCTAGCTCTCTCCTGGAAACCCAATTTCTACTTTCTAATGGGATCCAGATTGACCTTGAGATATCTGTCATGTAGAAAATATGACCCCAGTGTCAGCAAGAAGTGGACCTTGGTGGACGAACACAATTAGTTAACTTTACTTTCTTCTGGAAACACACATCAGGTCCTTTCTTCGGCCACAGAGATTGATTAAGCATTTTCAGTAAAACTCAGTTCAAGCCAAAAAGATATAAGGAGTTATTTTTTGAGGAAAAAATGGGAGAAAAGTTTCTCTTTTTTTTGTAAGAAAATGATCATAAAAGATAGCTTCTTATTTTAGAAATAATGTTGTACAGTTGTGAAAGCTCAAATCACTGCAGTCATTTTTCTGCCGTGAAAGAAGTAAGCTCAAAAATAAGATGTAAGAGTAGACAGAGGAACACAAAGGAACCATCCTCCTCATGCCATCACTGACCATCGAAGCTTTCTCTATTGCAAGAAAACCTCATCCTCTAAGACAAAAACCTCTTTTAATGCTTCAGTCCCTTTGTTCAGGTTTTACATTCCTTGTGACAGTCAGCACCTACTTTAATTCAGGTTAGTCACTTTTTTATTTCTTCAAAATGATACCCAACACTCACAACTTAAGGGAGGAGAGGTTTATTTTGATTCATTTTTGTAGCACAAAGGTGAGATGGCATGGCAGAAAAGCCTAGGCAGTGGAGAAGCTACTCCTATTATAGTGAAAAGAAATTAGAGAGAGAAACAAAGGAGACAGACATATTTCCTAAAGGTCATACCTCCAATGACCTGCATCTTCTGATGCAGCCCAGCCTCCAAACATCATATTTAGCTATGGCACCCAATAGTACAATACTCTTCATAAAGCCCCAGCTATGAGTCCATCAGGATCTTGAGGTGCATCTAACCATAACAGTCAGAGTTCTCAGAATAGAACATTAAGACAAGGACTCATATGCAAAAGGTTTCCTAGACCAGGTATCTGGGAGTTTAGAAATCAGGTAGGGGAAGAAAAGAAAGCTAAGGAAAAATCTTACATTAGGGCAAGGATTTGTCATATCCTAAAAGTAAATCTACATATAATTTATATTTAAGCCAATAAAGTGAATTGGTATTGCATACCCCTACATCAGTTAGCTATTAGCTAGAAACTCAATGTAAAAAACTCAGGTACTTACAGCTTTCTGTTCATGAAGGTAACATTGCACTAACAGTATAAAGGTTGTCCTTCAAAGACAGTTGTGGGCACTGACAATGAAAAGAAAAATCAAGCAGAGGCAAGAAAGGAACTGATAAAAATGTTACAAGGAATTAGGGTCAGAGGAGTTTTGAGGAGAGCACCAATATCAACCACATTGATTTATTGTCCTTCAGATGAAACTATTTGTTTTCTTTTTCTTGGCTGCCTACCAAAAGAGTCTTCAGTTAATATAGACAGATAAGTCAAGGGCACAAATTCAAGGAGAGGATCATGGAGATCCGACAAAGTTCAAGGAATAAGAATGCATGTATGATTGCTACAATATCTAGCAAAACATCATGCCCAAGCATGATGTCCCAGCCAGACCATACGATGGTCTCTAGTGACTTTTCTTCTGCTTTGCCTAGCTCTCTACAGCCTTGAGTAGGTCTGGCCTCATATCAAATAAAATATTCCAGGAATAATGGAGCTGAACTTGTGAAACTAGGCCATAAATTTAAGTAATTCTCTGGAAGCACTGATCTTTAAGGAACCTTGACGTCACATCATGAAGGACTAGTGCAGCTGCATAGAGAGGCCCACACAGTGAGAAACTGAAGCCTACTTCCTCCTGCCATAACCACTTCTCTCTACTTATGCTGTTTTGGAAATAAATTTTCTTGTGTCACTATAACCTTCAAATGATGCTAGCTCTGGCTTACATCAACTGCAGCAACTAGTGAGAAGCTCTGAGCCACATAGCTCATCTATGGCACTTTGAACTTCCTGACACACAAGAATCATAAGAAGAAAAACAAGGAACTGGTTTTTTGTTGTTGTTTTTTTGTTTGTTTGTTTGTTTTGGCGGAACCGGGGATTGAACTCAGCCCCTTGCGCTTGCCAGGGAAGTGCTTATCCCACTGAGCCATCTCCCCAGCCCCAAGGTACTGTTTTAAGATACTAAATTCTATGTTGATGTTTTAAGATAGCCATAGGGATCTAATACCAATAGTAAAATATCTGCATCTTCCAGATGTACCTTTATCTCTGTACCCCAGGATAAGCAAACATTTTTAAAGAATGAATACCTTTTACTCATTCACTCATTCATGAACTATTCTTTGTTTGGCAGAAAATGTGCTAGGTACTAATGGTATAAACATTATCCCGCCCTCTATATGCTCCATCCATGACCTATATTCCTTCTATAAATCCTTGGCTTTACTTCAAGATTACCTGGTATCAATATTCACTGAAAATAACACATGATCTTACTATGCTTATATATCCAAAAGAAATCAAGTAACTAGAGCAAAGAGATCATTTGCTGTCCTGTGCTCATGGCAACATTACTAATAATAGCTAAGATATGGAGTTCACCAAAATGTCCATCAGCAGGTAAACAGATGCAGAAAATATAGTGTACACACAATGGAGTGTCATAATCCTTACAAAAGGAGAATCTGTCATTTGTTATAATATGGGCAAGGCTGGAAAATGTTAAATGAAATAAACCAAGCTCAGAAAGACATATAATTCATACATGAAATATAAAATGCTTGTAGAAGCAGGGTAGAGTGTTGATTACCAAAGGTTATGTGGAAAGGAAGTTTGGGGGCAGCTCCTTGAGAAAGCTATTTGCACATTTAGCTAAAAGCCTGAACAAGGAAATAAAATGTTACAAGTGGGCTATTTAACAAAATGCATATAAAAGCATAATTTTGTCAAAAGCCAGGAGATCTGTCTTAAAACTGATGTCAGTGTGGCTGACCTCATGAAGCCAGGAAAACGAAGTCACTGTCCCTTATTCTGCACTGAGTGCTGTTTTGACAAGACCATTCAATCTTGACTGTGCACATGTTCTCAGAGACAGTAAATTGTGGAGGACAAGGATAATTGTGTGCACTGCTCAACATTTTCTCTGTTCACTGTCAAATCTGCACAAACAGTTACTCGATGATTTTTATATAGCTGGAGATAATGGTCACCACCAGCAGACCCAACTACGATATTCTGAAAACTTGAAAGCACAGTCAGCCCTGAGAATCTGGAAACTTTGGTATTAATTTTCCTAGACCAATTTGTCTTCTCTAAAGACAGAGCTAATGGTGAAGTCATAAAGAAAATAAATTTGTCTGATCTCTTTTGGGCAATTTACCTAATTCTTTCTTTTCCAACTTCTGTGAATGTGATTTAGAATTAAACTTAAGCGTCCTAAATTTTTCTGTCCAAATAATTACAGTTTTAATAATACAGCTTATGCACATTTGTACAAGATGGTTGATTGTAGTTATAATATGAAAAAAGTTACTAAATTCCACTCAGACAATCTAACATTTTCCTGTCTTATGCCGGTACTGTGTCATTTCTACAGATTTTTAAAAATGTTTACCAGTCATGTACTTATAGAAACATTCAAAATATACAATTTGATAGATCTTGGTGTAGATGTACACCTAAGAGTTTGTCATGACTGTTATAACAAATATGTCATTTATAAACACAAAGTTTCTTTTTTAATTCTTTCCCCTTCTCCTCCCCCTATAAGCCACCGCAAAGTCATAGGCAACAACTCACTTACTTTTCATCACCATAATCATCCAGCATCTTCTAGAACTCTACACAAGTAGAGTCGTAAATTATGCATTCTGGAGGTCTACTTTCATTTATCAACATAATTAGTTTAAGTTCCATCTTTTCTCTCCATTTGGCAATAGTTTTCTGTTTTGTTCAATAGTGCTCCAGCTTAGGAATGTAAGTTAATTTGTTTAAACTTTCAGCTGTTGATGGGCATATAGATTGACTTTCATTTTTTATCCTTACTATTTCACTTAAAGTTGCTATGAAAATTTGTATATAGCACTTCATGTAGATATAAGTTGTCACTTCTCTTGGGTAAAATCCTAGAGCACAAATGACTGAGACATATAATGAGTTTGTTTATCATTTAAAGAAATTGTCAAATTGTTTTCAAGGAAACTGTAATATTTTACAATTCCTGTCAGGACTGCACACAAGTTCCTCTTTTCAAACATTTTTACCCACACTTAATGTGGTTAAATGTTTTTTAATTTTAGACATTTCAATTTGTATTACTGGTATATCATTGTTGTTTTAATTTGTATTTTTCTAAAATCTACTAATGGCAAACACCTTTCATGTGCTTATTTGCGATCTGTATAGTATCTTCAGGTATTCTGCCTGTTTTTTGACTGAGTACCTTTTACTGAAGAGGTTAAAGACCTTTCCGTGATATGTAAAATGAAAATGTGTGTGCTTGTGTCTTTTCATACTCTTAGAAGTGCTTTTCATAGATATAACTCTTCGTTTTTTTGTTTTGTTTTGTTTAGTTTTTTGGCGGAACTGGGGATTGAACTCAGGCTCTTGGGCTTGACAGGCAAGTGCTTATTCTACTGAGCCATCTCCCCGGCCCCTAACTCTTAGTTTTTATGAAGCTTGTTTATTCCTTTTTATGGACCGCTATTTTCATGCAGCATTAATAAATCTCTCCAATTTAAAGACACACAGAATTTTCAGTGTTTTTTCCTTAAATTTTTAGGTTTTGTATTTAAGTAGCCTGTAACTTGGTTGAGATATTCATGTTTGTGTATGGTTTAAGTTATAAATTGAGGTTTTCTTTTCAAAAATGTGGATTTGAATATTTTACAAAAATTCTGTAAAATATTCCTGGTTTTTATCCATGCATGATACAGCAAAAGAAACTAGCATTGCTATTACACCAGCAAGCAAACTAAAGATTGTTGTGATTTAAATTTTAATTTTTTTATTAAAATATAAAGGTTTTTAAAATTTTTATTCATTTATATTTTGACTAGCTCTTCTTTTCTTGTAATTTGTAATCAAGGATTTCTCATTATCTACAGCCATCACATCTCTACAGCTCCCTCTGATCCATATATTTCTCAGACTTTCTTGTCTTTCACGACCTTGATAGTTTTGGAGCTCTGTGGTACTTTGTTTAATTGAATAACTTGGTTTATTAGTTATATATATATATATATATATATATATATATATATATATGCTGTCTTTCTTTTGTGCCCTTATCAAAAACAAACAAACAGTGTACTGTAGGTCTGATGTTTTCTCATGAATAGATTAAGATTATGAAATCTGGTAACTATTGTCACTTTTATACTTATTTTACTAAGAGTTAGCTACTTTTCATCACTAATAAGCATTGAATTTTACAATTTTTTCAGCTTTTGAGAGTATGGCTTTCAATGTTCTTGTTCGTTTAAAAAATTATGTTATTTAGCTTCAATATATAAACTAATCTTACATTTCTGGCATAGACTCTGCTTTTTGATAATTAATTTTTTAAATTTTATTTATTTATGTGTGTGTGTGTGTGTGTGTGTGTGTGTGTGTG
>NDGN011367175.1:2534-12860 GCA_002564285.1 Tympanoctomys barrerae | reverse complement strand
GTCCTATTAATCAATTGTGAAACTGTCTCTTTGATATTTGTTTCTCAATAAAATTAAAAAAAAGAAAAAGAGGGTATGCAATATGTTAATTATTGAAACTGTCTTACCAATGTGATTTGAAACTGCCTCATTGCTATTTGTTTCTCAATAAAATTATGGAAAAAAAAGAAAAAGAAAAATGAAAAAGAAATGCCCCTAGGATCTCCAAGCCTAGTCCCCTAGCAACAAGTCCAAAGAGTAACCTTTAGAGGTGGGTTGAGATGGATCCCCTACTCCATAAAATCAGATTACAACCCAGATTCAACAATGAGCCAGTTCTGGGAACTCCACCAATCCAAGGTGGCTCTTTCCAATTTTCTCTTTCAATACCTACAGTAAAATTATTTTCATGGTGTACTGATATTTTTTTACTCCTTTCCTCTTTCTGTGTTGGAGAGTGAGACAATCTTGGCAAGGACAAGTCTGTGGGTTGCCTAGAAAATGGTCTTCCTAGGCAACAACAGTACCATACTGAAGTAAGGAATCACCAACATAAGTTAGAAATGAAGAACCTGATTTGGGCTGTCATATGGCAGCTGCTAAATTAAATAAAATGGTTGCATTTGAATAATGAATGAATGAATGAATGAGTGAGTGAATTACTCAACATAGTCTAGATTTCCTGACAAATTAAATTCTTAGGTTATGAGATTATATGTAGACAAATTCATTTGATAACTTATAATAGAGTGTGGAAAAGGAGAAAAGTGCTAGCTGATGAAATGAGGTAGGCTGCTGGAGCAAATTAATGGAAATATCTCAGAGATAGTCAAGTTTATGGTAAAGAGGCTCACCTTAGTGTGCCATATCTGGCCTACTGATAATTCTCGACTACTGAGAAGGACTGTGGCCCTTAATTTTGGCTCAGTTGAAGGTGATAGACTAGTAATGCCTGCTTTGAGTCTGGCAATGGGCTATGGTGATTACACATGTCCATGATTTGTCATCTGTAAGTAGTTTATAGAAAGGAAAAGATTTACATAAATCACATAACAAGTTGCTGGTAAGGAAGAACTTGGTAATATGCAAATGCATTAATTTAACCCTTATTTACACCACATCACCCACTTCCAACACTTAACTGTTTAAGCATGCTCTTAAAACAGGTTATGACTCTCCTTATTAGGATAGGAGCAGTGGCAAGAGAACTTATTCTAGGAAGAGAGCTTCTGAGATAAGATGATAAACTCACTGATGTCGTGATGATCTGCAGTTCGCTTAGCCCAGGTGAAGACTTGATAGTTCATGCAATGCACACCATTCTGACTGCCTGAATCCTGAGGGAGGTCTGGTTCTGGGTAGGCTGGGCTGAGCACTGTGAGTGATGCAGAGGTGAGCAGGGCCAGGTCAGCAGATGCTATAGGAGCAGCCCAGATTCTGAATCGGTAGTGAGCGAATGGACCTGGTAGTAATTTTTTTGTGGGTGGGAGAAGGACCTTGGGGGCATCCCTGAAACTAGTGACAGGAGCTTTGTTTTGGTTTCCTCATCATAAGAAGCCCCAGAGAGATGCTCTCCAGGATGGATAGGAGTATAGAGATAGTATTGGGTTTCTCCCTCCTTGTCCTTTCTTCTTCCCTCAGTTGAGGGTGCATTTTGTGTAAGTTGACTTGATTACTGGGGTTGCTGATGCCAAAGTGGGAGAGAGTGTCCCTTTTATAAGAGTACTGAGGATTTTAGGGATACTATATTCAGTGAAATTTTAAATTACTGTTGTTTTTCTTGTTTATTGAGGGAAGCCCCCCATTCTTAAGAAATGTAGTAGGGATTTGTGTTAAAACTAATTTGAAACTTCTTGGCATAGGTTCCCAACTCTTTTTGTTTTGGCTAAGTAATCTAATCTTTCTGAGTCTCAGTGTTGTCACTTGTATAGGTGGGTGCCATCCAGCTCTTAGACTGCTGTAAGAAACAAGTGTAAAGTATTTGGGTTGCTGCCTGCTAAGTACAGCATATGATATATATATATATTATATATAATATATATATAATATATATTATATATATGTTTTATTATATGAATACATTGTGGAATGGTCAAATCCAACTATTTAATATATGGAATACCATATGTATTTTCTGTGGCAAGAACACTTAAATTCTGCTCTTCTAGCATGCCTTGGTTATTATTGCCCTGCACACTTAAGTTTCATATCTTACACTGTTTTTTTGCCTGTTTGTTTTATATTTTTTGAATAATTTATGTGTGGTGTGTCCTGCAGAGAATATGTAGTGCTGTAAATAGAAACAAGAGTGTAGAAAGGGAAAATATTTCATCTCAATATGAAGCTGTATGTTCAAAACCTTTGAAATCAAAATCAAAATATTCCATTTCTTAGTACTGTGGTCACAATTAGAGTAAGTGTTTTGCAGAATGGAGTCAATTGAAGAGCCTTGGAATTCTAAACATCTCAGAATTTGGCTGGAATGACTTGGCATATAGTTGGAGAGAACTATTGCACTCACACTGAATTCTCTATCTGGCAGATAATGAGCTGATAAGAGACTAGCCATTGCACTTGTAGGTTATTAGAGAGATCCAGGTTCCCAGTGAGGACCTAGCCTTGTTTGTGGCAGGCTCTACTTTTGGTTCAATTGCACTATAGTATGTAGGAAGTTGGTGCCTTGCCAGCTGCCTCTCAACGTGGCAAGAAGATCTTAGCTGATGGAGTATTGATCTCAGGCCTGTTGGTGTCAATGGAATGTAGGAGTGAGTTACAATAAGACAGGCTTGTATTTTGTTAGCTAGATGGTTGCCATCCTGTTATTTTCTCTCTGCATGTAATTTGGATTTCTGGTCTCAGAACACACATGTTAGTTTTTTACAAAGTGGATCTTGATGGAACTTTGAGGGGAAGATGCAGTCAGCGAAAGATAGCAGAAGCAGCCCACTTTTGCCTTTTGATGATCTGTTGGTGAATGCTGCTGGGGACAGAAAGACTCAAGGTGGGGATGGTGCAGACAGGTTGTAACTGAGGCCACGTGTTCACTAGAACAGCTCTTCACACAGTGAGATGTTACAAATGTTAGCTAATCAAATTTAGTGCAGAAGGAAGAGTTTAAACTGCCACATTGGGTGCAGGAAATGCTCCCTGTGTCTTTAAGGCTCTCAAGGTGAAGCTGTGCTGAGTGAATTAGAAGTTTACTGCACTTTGTTTCCTGTGTACTATCATTTAAGCCTTTTCCAGAAGCAAGCGCACAGATGGTGTTTCACTTAGGTTTATAGGGTAGTCTTCCACCATATAGGGGGAGATGAGAGCAGGAGGCAATCATAAGACTTTTCTAATTACCCTTTTGATACTTTCTTAATGATCCTACTTTGGCTCCCCTGAGTCTTTCTGGGTTTGGAGGAAAGGGACACATTTCCCCCTCCAGGTTCTCTACTCAGTCCTCAATCTGTACTCGTTTTTGACGAAAGCTATAATGTGATACCATATGGAGTGTTTTTAAAAAGAGATAGTTCTCCAAACCATACCCACATCTACACAGCAAATCTGCTTGCTGCAATAAAAAAATGCATTTGAACATTACAGGATGCACTTCAATATTTACATCTGATATGGTCTGGATTGGACTATGGACTGAATTGCTGTGTATTGCTATGAACTCAAATGCATGCAGTGCAGACAGCCTCAAAGTGATGATGCTTGCAGTGGAGTTTTTGGGGGAGAGAATTAAGTTAAAATGAAGTAAGGAAGGTGAAATTCCAATGGTATTTGTATTCCTATAAGAGACCCCACAGAACTCTACTTCTCTCCTTTCTTGCCTGGCCCTCCCTCCTACTCTGTCTGTCTCTATGTCTCTCATGTGAAGAAACAGCAAGAATAGAGCTACATACAAGCCAGAAAAAGGACCCTTTCCAGAAGTTCATGCTAGGCTTTGACTTTGAACTCCTAGCATCTAAAAATATCAAAACATAAATCTATGTTGTTTAAGCCACCCAATGTAAGATATTTTGTTATGGTAGTAAAGCAAATTAAGATAGCACCTTATGTGTATATGAATTTAAAAACAGCCTAAAATTGGAACTTGCTAACAGTGTGCCAGGCTGAGTGACTTCTAGCAGATGGAAGGGAATAAGCAATGCTAAGGTCTTCCTCATCCTCAAAAAATTTACCCATTCTGTGTCACAGTGTCTTAAATTCAACCACTATAAGCAAATGGCATGAGTGGATCCATCTCACACTTTGGAATTCTGATGATTGTCTTATTTTTGGCTTCTTTCCCTTTTATTTTTAAATTCAAATGTGAGAGTAATACAAACATATATTTAGGGAACAAACCACAGAAATAATGCAGATAGATATCTAGAGAAAGTCTCTCTTACTCTAGATCCTAAGACCTTCAGCATGCTTCCTCAGAGTATCCAGGTTTTGCAGTATTTGTGTGTTTGTTTCAGGTGTCATACACATGTATAAATGTTGCTATACCTAAAGACATGGTTCTCAGAGTGAGAGCTGGTGAAATCTTTAAAAGGGGCCTAGTGGGATGTCTTTAGGTCCATGGGAGCATTTGCTAGAAAAGGATATGGGACCTCACAGTCTCCTCTTCTCTCTTCTTCGCCTTCCTCCCACCCCTTCCCTGTCTTTTTCTCATCTTTATCCTCTTTCTTCTCCTCCATCTCAACCCTCCTCTTCTTTCCCTTGTGTCTGTCTCTTCAGCTGTCATCTTTGTCCCATGATGTAAGCTTTGCTCACATTTTGCCCTAAATGCTGCCTTGCTGCAGGCTCCAAGAAGCAGGGACAGCTACTCATGGGTTGGAACTAAAAACCACATGCCAAAATAAACCTGCTTACTTAGTCAGTTATTGAAGGTATTTCATAATATTGACAGAAAGCTAACTCAGGTATATACAACCCACCCATATCTTTATGCACGTTTGTATAATATAGTGATCTTCTGTATTTTGTTGGCAATACTACGAAATGAAGAAACTAGAAAGTTAATGTATCAAGTCTTCAAACCTTATCAGGACAGTAACTTATGTCAGGTATTTGTCTTAGTTACTTTCCTCATTGCTGAGATAAAATATCCAATGCCCACAAATTAAGAGAGGAAAGGTTTATTTAGCTCACAGTTAATAGAGGTTTTGGTCTGTAATTGGCTGGCTCCAGGGCAGAGTGGTTTCACTGAGGAGAACAGTTCATACTAGGCAGTAGGTAGCAAGGCAACAAGGGAAGAAGATAAGCTTCTTTCTGTTCCTTATCTTACGTCCAGGTTATCAGGAACAGAGTGGTGCTATTGAGAGCCCTACCTGGTCTTTGTCACAACCCAGAAAGTTCACATTTGTGATCCCCAGATGAGTTATTGGAATTCTAGTGAGTTAATTTCAATCTACCACTTCCAGTGCAACCCACTGTGAGAAGAAAGACACTAAGGCATATCCACAGTTGTGGGAACCAAGGGCCCTAAATTTGGCCATGATGACTGCTATCCAGAACAAAGGCCTCGATCCAGGGCTCAACGCAGGTTTTATTTATCCAAGAAGAAAGGAGTGACTTGAGGACATAACCATGAGGATGGCGGGAGGTGGGTGAGGGCCTGCGTCACTGAGCACTCCGAACCCAGTGTCGAGGAAGAGCTTCGCTTGGTCACAGCCATTCTGGAGCATGGTGCTCTAGGGCTGCACACTTGAGGCAAATTCTTTCACCTTTGCAACTCTGAAGCTGCAAAGACTGGAGTTCTTCTAGTTCCTGTGATGTCCTCTGGCTATTTTTTGTTATTATTGTCTTCCTCTGAAATATTTGCCTTTCCCTGCTAGTTTTTCAATAACCAATTTCTTCTCTGTTTCATCTTTGCAGGCTGAAACTTTACTGGAGTTTCCTTTGTGGCCAAACTCACAATGTTTTGAATCATTTCGTTGGGTTTTTTGCTCTTGATTCTCAACATAAATTTGGCTAAAAGCCCCAACCAGTATCCGTGCCACTGCCTAAAATTAAACTGCCTTGAAGTTTCTTCTGCAGGATTAATTAGTCTAGCACCCTTAATCTTAGGCTCGTGTAGTTGCTGGACATGAGCAAAATGTAGATAAACCTTCCATGTAGCACAACACATTGTCTGGAGTCCAACAGACAGAACAGTATTTTTTCCTAGAGGCTGTCTCCTGACAGAAGACAGAAGTCTTTACTGACAGAACTTTTATCAGAATTCTGATCTTCTGAGCTCTGACAGAACCTCTCATCAAGTGCAGCTTCATACAGTATAATCCACTTTTGTATCCCACATCTCCAAATCTTCCCAAAGTTTTCCCTTTCTGGCAAGCCAGTTCCAAAGGCTCTTGAGCCACATGACCTGCTAATGTTACAACAATGACCCTATTTCTATGGCATTGAATTCTGTCATAGTTGCTTATCTTTTGGCTGAGATGAAATACCCAACACTCACAAGTTAAAGGAGGAAAAGCTTATTTAGTTTATAGAGGATTATCTACAATTTATAGAGGATTCAGTCCATAATTGACTAGTTCTGAGGTAGGATAGCTTCTCAGAGAATAGTTCATAGCATGCAGAAGGTAGCAAAACAATAAGACAGACATAAACTTTTTTTCTGTTCCTTATATGGTATCCAGGTTACTGGAATTAGGTAGTGCCAAATCAATCAGTGTTTTGATTTAGTAATCATCCTCTCTTAATCCTTATGTTCTTAACTTTAGCTTTGCACCACAAATGAATCACTCTAGATTTAGCCACCTCTGAAAAAGCCCTTCTTATGACAGTGTGTGGCTTTGCGAGGACATCTAGACTCAAACTGTAACAGTACCCTTCATCTGAAGGAGGTACAAGGGAACTGAAGGAGGTTGACAGTGAAGGTAAAGCCTGTCAAATAAAGGATTCAGTCTTTCTAAATACTGGTTAATATGAACTACATGGATATTGTAGAAATGCCATATGATGTCACAGTTTTATATCATCGCAATCACCTGACAAATTCTTTTTCGTGTCATGCTTAATCTTAAATGTTATTACATTGACAGTTCTTCCCCAACTGTTCTTTCTAAAATAGCTTTTCTTACAGTCCTAAGTAGAGGATTATCACAACTTTCTGCATAACTGTAAGCATAATTTTTTTGTATTTGTGTTACGAAGTAATACAGATTTTTGCATTTTATAAATGTAAAAATAATAAGAAATATTGAAATCTTTCAAAATATTGCATTTCCTCACTATTCCAGATTATGGCATTTGCTGCCTCATACATGTGGACAGATTACTTCACTAATCACTCCCCACCATTGTCACCTGGCATTCCCACCAGAGGCCCAAAGAAATAGGTTGGCCAAACTTAGGTTGGATCCTCCAAAATCATAAGTCAGAACAAACCTTTTTGCCTTCATAAGTTAAAGTAATTATCTCAGATATTTTATTATAATATTGCAAAGCTGACTAGTATATGAGCTATGTTCATATCTCATTATCATCCCTGATATATAGCCTTTGAGACAGAAAGAGATATGATGCTAAATATTTAGTGTTTTTTGAAAGTCTCTTTTTTAATTCTACAGGAACAAACAAATTGAGCGAAATGATTTCTGAGCTACTCATGATATTATATGATCCCAAATTATTCTAATTCTCACTGCTGGAGAAAGTATATTATTTCATTTCATTAAGAAGGAAATAATTGGATGGCTGCACCACTGCAGGGAATGAAACAAGAAGTCACAGAATCAGAGGCAAGGAAGATGCCTAAATAGATCAAGCAACAATGACATCCAGAGTGCCACTTCTCAGGCCATGCATAGGTGACAGGTAACTATAGAAATGCAGGACTTAGTCCTTCCCTCCTTCCTTCTTTCAGTACCAGGGATTAAGAAGTCTTTTAGACTCTTGGGAAAGTTCATAGCATGACTTTCTACTCCTAGGCATGCTGGATGGTATAATGGTCTGGAGGTTTAAGTTTTTGATATTTTTGGTTATATTGAATCCTTAAGACACTTGGTCATGAGGAATGGATATGGGTGTGCTAAGCAGCCAATGGGGGAAATGACAGTGATACTTCCCACAAAAGGCGTGTGTGCTCAGGTTAGCTGGAGGTGAACAAGATGAGGTTTTAGTGCCACCAAAACATGTGAATGTTGTGTTTTAAGGAGGAAGGCCCAGTGATTTAAAAGGGCTGCTTGGGCAGTGGGGTGGGAAAAGGATATGGCTGTGAGGACCTGGAGGCAGGAGACTGTTGGGGGACTACTGCTGAGGAGATGAGAGGACTCAGGAGCATCCAGAACAGAGGATGGGACCATACAATTTTGCTATGGCTTGCTTGTGAATAAGTGGTGGGGAGTGGAGGAGAGGAGACTGGAGGAGAGGAGGGTGGAAAGGTGAGCAGAAAATTAGGGGGAAATGGGAAAAAGGAGCAAAAAAGAATAGGCTATTTCCAAGATGCCTACCTTTCATAGATATTTAGCTGAAGTGGTCTGTTAATCTTGATTTGGTTTATACACACACATTAGGAATAAAAGTAATAGAATCCAAAAAGCACATCATCACTGTGTTCCCTTAAACCTTAAAAGGACAACTTGTCTAATTAGATTAAAATATATAATGACCAACTTCTTATTCTTACCACAGTGTTGATTCTTGTCCCCCCACTTGCCTCTAATATTTAAGTGTCTTAGATCAGTGTTTATTAAACAAAGTTTTATGGAGCCCCACGCTGTACCTGGCGCTGTTCTTTTGGCCGTGGATATTGTAGTGAAGAAAGGAAAAAGAATTCCTTGTCTTGTGGGATTTAAATGTCCCCATTTGAATATCAGACTTTACTTTTTTTTACTTGACTTTACTTTTTCAGTGAGAATAGGCTTGAGCATTCCAGACTGTCACTGCATCTTCCTTAGAAACAAATGAGAACCAAAGCCTACTGAGGAGAAGACCTCTACCTCAAGGCCCTCTTCGCTTTTCTTCCAAAGAGCCTCATTTATCACATTTAAGACTCAGCCTCTCCATAGCCTTCAATGTGCATAATAACCAGGAATTGGCCCCAAGTTCCCTGTGAGAGCACAGAGATAACTTTGTGGCTGGTTATTTCTCTAGTTGGAGGTGAAAATCCCTCTTAACATGAGACAAAAAGTCTCTCTCATTTCCTCCTTAAGTGGGAAAGAATTTTGTTTAGTTATTTTCAAAGTTCCAACTTTTCAAAGACCTTTGAATTCAGGCCTGTCCTGGGAGCAGGAAGGTGGCTGCTCTAGGTGGTAGACAGTCACAGAGTTGGCAGAGAAGGGAAGCTGGTGGGGATAGAGGGGTGGAAGTGTGTTTCTTAATAAACTGCATCACTGGGCCCTGTGAGTTCTTTGAAAATGTATGAGGGAAACACAGTATGATGAGCTGAGGGGCCTGCTGCTGTCCCAGGCACCTGATGAATTTAGAGAGCATTTTTCTATTTCCCTTAATGTTTCTCTGGCAAGTTCCATCTCATTTCTTGCTTTAATGAGGACATTCTTTATGCATAAACAAAACCCCTACAGTTAGATCTCAAGCCCATTACCTCCACTGTTCTTCTTTGCTAACAGTGTGCTGGGAGGGAATAAAGGAGGAGCTCCTGCCAGCTGTGGGTTCTCAGGAGGCTCTCCTCCACCTGTAGGGAGCCCCAGCCCAACCAGCAGCCTCTGCCTTGCCTTGTGATGGAGCCAATCACACCTCTTTCTCTCTCTTCTGCCCCTAGGCACTCAGATTGTGCCAAAATGATGTACACAATAAGAAGGCAGCTGGGTTTATTTTGGTTCATTGCAATTCAATGTGTTTTTGCTACACACTGTGCTAACCACTGGCTCAGAGGAGTGAAGAAAAGTAGTGTCTGGTCTGTGGATCAGTCAAGGATAGAAAGCTCTATCACCACTAGAGGAATATATAAAGTGCAATGGCAAGATGGGAAGAAGAGAAATTTATTCTGCCGAGAGATGTAAAGCAAGGTTGAGCAAGGAGGTGACATACGAATTAGGACTTTAAAGGTGACAGGGTTTGTCAGGAGATAAAGTGGGGAGGGGTGATATTGTAGGATGAGTGAACATGAACAAACTCTTGGAGATATGACAGAACTGCTAATGTTCAGGACTGTGGATTAGTTAGGAAACTAGTGTGTCATCTCCATAATGCATTGTTGACATTAATGAGGGAGGATCAAAAATATAGATCTGAGTCCCAGGCTGTGAAAGAGATTTTGAGGCTAGAGAAAATCAGTGATTTTTTACGTAGCTGAGAAATGGAGTTGATTCTGCTTTTAGTAATAACTCCTCAGCCAGCGAGATAGCTCAGTGATCTAAAGTGCCTGGTTAGGCAAGCTTAGGCAACCACAGGGACTGT
>NDGN011367161.1:0-12336 GCA_002564285.1 Tympanoctomys barrerae | reverse complement strand
TTACCTGCCCCAGGGCAGGTGCAGCATCCACACCCACAATAATCAATTACAAACTCCAGAAGCCTCCCCATGACTGCATGAGGCTTTGGGGGACACCTATACACAAACCATAACAGGCATCATTTCTTCTGTTTTTACTTACAGGAGCTCATACAAAGTTGGAGCACAGATTGAAGAAGCTCTGACTGCTGCTTCATTGCAAAATTCCAGGCAACAGGGGCTTACATGAGCCCTAAGCAGTTGTGTATTTTGGCAAAACCTGCTTCTCTGATTTTACTTATTGCACAATAAAAAAACTAGAAGCTTCTTGACATTGTGCTATGTGTACTTTTCTAGGAATCATAAGATTGCCTATATATTTTTGTTACAAGTTTTCCAAAATACACTTCATGTAGTTACAGTAGCTATTTTAAAGAAGATTAAATTAAGATTCAGGGCATTTAATGAAGTTGATTTTTACTTACAAGGTAGCAGGAACATATGTGAAGTCTGTGAGTGAAGTCAGAGTTCGTTTTCTTCCCAGTGTGCATTTCAATACTTATGTGGTGAACTGCCTTTCCACAGAAAGGCTTTTACCTGGTGAACTAATTATAATATTTCATTTAGAATATGTACACCTTGCCATTGAAGCCTTACAATGAGAGCGAAGAGCAAAAAAATCCGTGTTAACATGTTAATCCCACAGATGTGCGCCCCAGAGCCAAGACAAACGAAATGACTTGCCTTGGGCCACAGACTCTAATTGGTCAAAGTAGAGAAAAACCACACATTCACATTCCCATTCCCCTGCTCGGACCCTGATGAGTCAACTTTTTAAATTTTATACTAGAACCAAAGAGGCACTGGAAGTTCTTCTAGCCAAAACAGTGCAACTGCAAAAATATCTCAGTTCCTATTTGAGACAACTTAAAACTGTAACAAATACACACACACACACACACACACACACACATTGTTTTATATACATATAATGTATATATGGCTTGAAATATTTAATTTTGCTACAAATATATATGTATAAGCATTATTATAGACTTATATATAAGTCTATGTGAATATACTAACATATGTACTTATCTATAGGTGCATGTAAATATACATAAAAGTATATGTAAATATTAAGTATATAATATATATTTTAAGTATATATTTATATATCCCCATATATATTTTATATATGTAAATTCTCAAGCCATTGGTCTACAAAGGCAATAAATCCTGTGTGATGTACTACAAATGATTCAATATTCCCAATTTACTGTCTTGAGTTTCAAGTGCTGTGTGAGGTGAAGAGACTCAAGCAGAGGTTGTTCATTTCCCAGGAAGAGATGGAGTGAAGAGACTGGAAGGCCAAGACAACTAGTTTTTAGGGAATATGAGAAATTTTCTCAGGGTCCTATGCAGCTTCCATGTGAGGATTAATCAGTGCCTGTATGAGGCAAAGTTGCCCTTATGGTGGGAAAGAATCAACAGGAAAATTTAAAAGAAATTTAAATCTCTAAAGCACATTAAAAATAAAAATCCCTAAAGCACATTAGGGCTTGAAATATCTAACTTTGCTACAAATCAAAATGGAAATTTTTACAGTATATACGGTATGGCATCAGGTTCTGAGAAAGGCTCAGCCACACTTGTAGTGCAACTGGTGAAGGTATGTATGATTAGTTCTAGGCTAAATTTTTCCCTGGTTCTACTTAAGAAAGCTTAATATTAGGAACTAGAAGGATAAAATAGTGTATAGCTTAGCCATTAGCCAGGATAAAGCACCATTATATATATTTAAAAATACAAACATCAAGTTAAATATTTACCAAATATACAAAGAAATAAGAAAACATGCCCCATGATGTGGTAGGGAATTAATCAGTTAAAGCAGACTGAATAGCTAGCCAAGTAGCTTGGCAGGTTAAAGCACCTGCAAGCAGGTGTAGGGGCTGGGGTTCAATCCCTGAGCCTGGAGTGCTGACCCTGCCCCCTGGGCGTGCTGAGACAGTGATTGAGACTGGCGTGGTGGTGCACCCCTGTAATCCCAGCTCTTGGGAGGCTGTAAACAGGCAGATCACTGAGTATGGTCTAGTACTGAGACCCTGAACACCCTGTAGGCCCTTCCCTAAAATACAAAACAAATGAACAAAAACAGACCAAAACTGGCACAAAAAATAGAATTAGTTGAAAAGCGCTTTTAAACAACTATTATCTACATGTGAAATATGTTCAAGGAACTGCGTTACATGTTGGATATGGAAGATCTCATAAAAGACTCAAACACCTACAGATGAAAAATGCATGTTTGAAGTTAAGGTGCTGGAAGGGATTAAATGCAGATTAGACTCCTCAGAAGGAAAGATAATGATTTTAAAACTGAACAATAGCACTTAGATTAAATAAAACGCAGAAGGGAAAAGAAAAATGAACGAAGTGCCAATGAATAACATAAAATAGTTGGAAAGAAAAATTGAGAGAAAAACAGTTGCTAGAGTGTTTTTTGCTCTGGGAGCAAGAATTGTCATGTGTTAAGTTGGCTTCTTCTTTCATGCACACGCTTATACTTAGAAGATTGTATTGTTATTCTAAGCTTATCTTTGTCTCTTACTAATGTGAGGTCCTCTCAGCGTACCCAGTGTGCAGTATGTTATTGTTTTGCCATTCTGGCTACAGGGAGCTGGTAGGATTTTTAATTTTTACTTAAAATTTGGGATTATTTTTCTCTCAACTGTTTATATCTTTTCGTAGCCTTACTTGGTGTGCTTTTGCCGTGTCATGGGCTCGCCAGTGCTATGAGAAGTACAGCAGTCCCTCGCTATTTCGCAGTTCGACTTTTGCAGAGTCATTTTCAGGTAATCTTAATCTAGATTATTTATTGCAGATTTTTTGCTCTCATGGGATTTTTAAGTACGGTATAGTATTTATGTTGTTAAAAGTACATAAGTTTATGAGTTTAGGAAATGGTTAAGAATGAGAGAAGTGTTTCTTAAAGTGGGGGAAAGGGTTACAAGAGTGTGGGGAAGGGTTTATAAAGCCTTAAAGTATATACAAATGTTAAAATAAATATAATGTCACCATTTTCATTTATCGCAGGGTGTCTGGAGTAACCTCCAGGACAAGTGAGGGACCAGTGCACCTCTGGGGAAGTTTGGCAGAGTCCAGAGATCCGCAGAGTGCTCTTTTTATGCCCCTTTCTTCTCTTTCTTGTTCTTCCTCCCGAATCCTCGCTGCCTTGATGTCCTCTGACATCTCAGCCCAGACAGTCAGCTCTATGGCAGTGCTTTAGAAGTTCTCGACATATTGTAAGCAGGAAGACCATAGGGCTAGTCTGTCCTTTGTCTCTCATCCAGTATCTTGATGGGCACTGTTTCATAGTTTCTTATTCATGATAGCTGTTTTCGGCAGAAATCTAAATCTAGTATTTGTTAATTTGCCTTGCCTAAAGACAGAACTCACCTGTACTTTTTCAAATAATTCATTGAAGTCAAGACTTACACCTTTTTCTGCCTTCTAGTTATATTTTAAGAAACTAATTCCCTCATAAAATCATTTTCTATTTAAATTAGAATGACTTCCATAATCTACAGTAAAATGCTGGTATAGATATTATTTTTAAAAATCAATTAAAAAAATTTGTTTGGCAGTACTGGGGATCCAGCTCGGGACCTTGCACTTGCCAGGCGGGCATGTATGCTGCTGAGGTATATCCCAGGCTATCAAGAACATTTCTGTTAAAATTAAAAGTTCTTGCCATCATGGTAATTCACATACACATACATTTTCTCTGTCACTGTATTGTGTAATGTTTTTGACATACTCTGCCAGGAAAGCCACAAGAAAACATCACAGTGGGTGATTTAAACAATAAAGATGTATTTCTCTTCCTCCTAATGTTTATAAATTCGAGACTGGTGTTGGCTTGCGGACAGCTGTGCTTTTGTCTCATTCTCACGTGGCCTTTTCTCCGTGGATCCTCATCCTTCCTGTCCCTTGGTTTCTTATAAGGACACCAATAAGATTAAGGTCTCTCATAGGTAGTTTCCTTGTCGTGGAGCCAGAATTCCTGACACTCAAAGGTGAAGGCGGAAACGTTTATTCTGGTCCTCAGTTTGTAGAGATCTGAGGTGCTAGCCAGCCTGCTCTGAAGGACGGACCACGGCTCAGGGACAGTGCAGAGGAGTAGCAGTCCTTGGCAAAGCGGCGCAGGCAGAGGGCTCCAAAGCAGCCAAGCTGTGGCAGCAGCCCTTTGTGGCCCTTACAGTCTACCAAGGCTACCCTCCCTTAGTATGGATAGAACTCACACCTGGGACGAGGCACCCTTAATCCTAGCATCCCACTGTTATATCCCTAATGCTGGCATCACACACCCGAGATTTAGCGACTTCTGAAAAGCCCCACATACAGCCCCATAAGACTTTGAAGAAACATCTATAAAGAAGCCATACCAAGGTTTTTGGGCTTAAAACCCCTTTTTACCTTCACCATCTTCTTGAAGATCACACATCTCAATACTGACATAATGAGGATTAAGGAATTAAATGTATGCATGTGGGGGAATATCTTTAAGTCCGTGACAATCCTATTAATAAACTCAAGCTCTACCACTTGGTTATTTTTCTTTGAAATTTTCTGAACAAGCTTCACATACATGAAACCCTTTAAACACATTCATACAATGTAGTTTTACAACATTGTAGATGTATTCTTGTATCATCTACCTTTAGGTTAGCAAAACACTCAGAGAAAGAGCTCCACATTTCATGCCAGTGAAGGATATATGTGTGCTAATGACACGGACTTTGTATTTAAACATATAAGGACTTTTTGTTTTCACCTTAAAGGAAGCTGCAATCTCAGCCCTTTCATTTAGTAGCTCTGCGTCCTGCTCAAATTGCTTTAACTCATTCATTCTTATTATTCTCAATTGTAAAACAGACAGAGCTTGTGAAAATTAATGGAGGTAGTAAATGTGAACTACTTTGTCAAGTGCTCTGGCACATGGTTGATACCAGACGGCTGTTGTCTTGGCATTTGCTGTTTTGCCTGTAACTTCTACGCTTATTTCTTACCCCTGAAATGAGGGAAATGGTGTTTATTCATGCTGGGTCATTTGTTTGCCGTATCCTTCTTATAATGTCAGTTCTCGCTAAGGCTGGGAAATGCTTTCCTTGGAATGCAGTGCGCTGTATGGTTCTGGACTAGAGTTTGCTGAGGACAGCCCAGTTAAGATTGGGCCGCAGCCACAGGACAAGGAGGCAACTTTATTCAATGGGGTAGCCTAGAGTCATGGCAGCTTTGTAAATCTTCCTGAGAGATTTCCCTGTACTGGCACAATCTTGTGATTTGCAGAGCTTAGGCTGCAGAATGTACTGTTTGTTTCACTTTCTAGCCATAGCTGTTATAAGCTTTAACATACACATGTTTCTCCCAGTCATTAAGTTCTGGTTAGTATAGTAAACTTCTTTTATAACACGGGCAGAAGGTTTGCTGCCATGGGGGAAATTAAACTGCTAAAATCTAGGGTCTATAGCGGACTCTCCAATGAGAATGTCCATCTATCCTGAAAGACACTTAGCAGAGGGCCTGACAGGCTTAGTGGTCTCATTGACACGACTCGTAGCCAGAGTCCCTGCAAAATGATAGAAGGGAAGTTCCTAAGACAGATCCCGAAACCATCACAAGGTAGAATCATTTGGGTTCCAAATGAAGAAGCAACCAAGATCAGGGAGGACAGTCCAAAGCACCAGTTAGGGCAGCTCATATGTAGTATGCTACCGCAGTAGTTGTGGGTAGGGATAAAGAAGTCCAGCCTGGATAAGTCTTCATGAACAGTCAAGCTGTGGTGTTCATCTAAGTCGCTGAGGACTGGGCATGGCAGTGCACGCCTGTCATCCCAGAATTTGGGAGGCTGAAAACTGGAGGATCACTATAAGCCTGATTTACATAGTGAGACCCTGAACACCCTGTAGACCTTGTACCAAATACATAAGAAAAAAAAGAAAGAAAGAAAGAAAGAAAAATCAGGTACAAGAGAGCTCAAGGCCTTCGGTTGGCTGTGAACTTACAGAGGAAACACGCAGCTGGTTGGGTACCAGAGCACGGAGGTATCCTGTGTCCATCAGTAAGAACAAAAAAGGAAGACAAGAGGAAGTGGAGGTGCTGCACAAAACTCCTTAAATGATACTTCCTTTCTTCTGCATATAGTATTTAATGAATATGGACACACATGTTATATAATATTTATTAAATATCATAATTATCCTTCTAGGTTCATTACTGTTCACCTCTATGCAAATTGGATACCGACTTTAAATATACAAGACAGAAGTACATAAAGAAAAACTTTAGCATGAGGATTCAAAGCCTGATCTGGCTGATTCTAAGCCCATATAATTTTAATATATCCACTTTCTCTGCACAGATAAAATTTAATAAACATCCCAAGCTTCACAGAATAAAAATTCTACTTTAGGTGTCAGTTACATGTCAGTTTCTGGTTACTTTTTCTATTAAGCATAGAAGAAACACCCCAGTCATCATTTAGAAAAGCCCCACATGACAATAGAAGTTCTATGCATAGGGAAAAAAAAACAGAAAATTTGGATTAGATGATGAATTCCTAAAAATCCGATGTAACCAAGTTGGGCACAGTGCCAACAATTTCAGTAATATTGGGTCTGGCTTTGAAATTTTGCATGAGTATAAGAGATAGTTTTGATCTTGGAAGCTACTTTAGTTAAATCAATCAAATTGGTGCACTCAAAAATATCAAGTTAAACAATGCTGACATTTTTCTTCCATCAAGTAAATCTGATAGGTTTGCACTCTTCCTTAAAAATAGGATTCAGAGAAGCCAGCTTGTTCCATATTATGTTCCTTTTACATGTGAAGTGTAAATTCCAGGGATGCCTTGTTTCTCTACATGAAGGCAGCAAAGTAGGAAAAGAAAAGGCTCATGTGTGGGAAAGCCTAAGGGTCCAGCCTGAATATGAAGCTCATCATTTCTGCTCTGTGAGCTGCGAGTCTGCTACATCATGCCTACTGCTAAGGACATGTTGAAAGATGCAATCCACTTACATAGATAATAATGAGGAAAAAGGAATCATGCTCAGAAAGGAGACTATGAAATAAAGAGAACTAGAACTTGCTGTAGGCTAATAGGTTATAAATCTGGAACTTAAGAGACAATATCAGCTTGAAAAAGAACATTATGGATAAGTGACTTCAGAACTCAAGTTATAAGTGAGAATAAAGGTAAATGAAAGTTAATGTGCTATTGGAAGTATATAGGAATATTATTGGAATAATGGTTTTATTATGTAATTATGCTAAAGTATGAATTATAAATTACTAAATAAAGTAACAGGCATCCCACATTTTTTAAAATACAATTTGACTTTTTCTCATCTAATCCTTTCAGTAACTCATGGTATAGTTTCTAGTGACATCAATATTCAATTGAAGAAATCTGGCCTTGCACAAATTATGCTATTTGTTCAAGTTATACAGCCATCTGTTGGATCTAGATTTGAACACAGGTCTTCTGAGTTCAGTTTCATGCTATCAAGCAGTGTGTTGCAGACAAATTACCTTCTATGGTATAGAATTTTAAGATAATTAAGTACTTCTTTTTCTTTGAATCTTATTAAATATTATAGCCACTAGAATCAGGACAGTTCCCTCCTTCTGGCTACATATTGTACACATGAAGCTTTGCATCTTTTTTGAATAACAGCGCTAAGAAGCACAGTAGAGATGTTTCTGAATGTACCCTCAATTCAGAATTTGTTCTGTCCACACGTATGCAATTTCAGATCATGCCTGAAAGAAATGTGGACTAATTATACACAACAGATGATTTCCTTAGCAACAAACTACTGAGATCCTACAATCAAACACTGAGTATGCGATGAAGAGGAAGTGGAGCGGATACCTGGTTGAAAATTAATCTTGGTAGCTATCTGGTCAAAGAACTGCGGGCTGCAGACCTCTGCTACCCTTTCATTTGCTACAACTGTCAAGCAAATTATTCCTGTCCCTTTGTGTCCCTTCTTCCAAGCCAGAGCTCTACCTAATGGACATTTTCACATGTTGTTCTCACTACTTAATAAGCNTCAGAAGAGTGTGGTGTCTGAGCTCACATGTCTGGGATGCATTCCGACCCCTTTCCTGCAGCACAATATTTGTCTTTTTCCTCTGAGCCTGAAAGATGTCAAAGCACTTGGCATAATCAACTGAATTTTCTTAGAATTGCCTCCTGCATGTGGACACACAGGGTTGGATGGTGTCAATCTCTATTTGTTAAAGTTCCACTGTTTCTAATTCAACTTAATGGACTGTGCTCCTTTAATTTTCTTTTCAAATTACCTTTGTCTCTTTGACATATTGCTTAATGAAAACCTACAAACACAAAGCAACCCACAGTTTGATACAATTTTTCTTAGAAAATATGATTTTTAGACTAATAGCAAGGGGGCTAATTGGGGTCAGTTCTTTGGTTTACATATACATTTTACATGAATTTACAGGAAGCATTTGAATGGAAATACATGATTTTAATAGCTGAGATTAAAGTTATTAGTCCTTAAAACAAATATGTATTGATGGGTTGATGCTATTTTGTTTTTTTCTTTACTCTTAGATCTTTGAGAAGATAAAAGTGAGGGATAAATACATTTGAGACAACCTCTCATTTTTTAACATAAATGAAAATTTCAAAACAATCAATTTGGAAATTTTAAATAAGTAGACTTCATGTTTCTCCTTAGGGATTATGAAAGCTGGTGAGGCAATGCAAAGCATGGAGGAGAGTAGCAAGAATTAGCCTTCCAGAAATCACGCTCGTATATGCGATAGAATCGGCTGTCTTCTGAAGTGGGGATGCGAACTGCTTCTAAGGCTGCCTTTTTCCTCTTCCTTTCCCGCTGTGTCTCAGCACACTGTCAGAGGCCTGAGTTCTCCCCCTACGGCACAGGAAAAGGTTCAAAACACTCAGGTCTCTGTTCCGCATGCAAACTCTCAGCCTTCATCCACACATTAAGCAAGATAAAAACCCGAAGCCTGCATAGGTCTGAATGTTTTTGCCTCTGTAAATCTTTTAAGTAATGGTATAAAGGGACAAGAACCTTAGAAGGCAATTAAATCATGAGCCCCCAGCCCTGATGAACAAAAAGGATTGGTGCTGTGATAAAAGAGGTCCCGCAGAGCTGTGATCCCCCATTCCCCATTAGATACACACAAGGAATAAAGCTTCATTTATGAGATAGCAGGCTCTTGGGCACAGAATGCACACGTGCCTTGGTCCTGAGTTCTTAACCTATAGACATGCGAGGAACAAATTTCTGGTGTTTAGAAGCTATGGTGGGGTGTAGTTACAGCTCAAATGGACTAAGACAGATCATTTCCTGCAAGTGCAACTTCAGATCACTTTTGGAACCTATTCACTGACTGTGCTTCTCTACTTCTGCCTGAAAGCCCCCTTGTTCCAGGAGTGGACTTCCCCTACTCTCTAGGTGTACGTGTGTGTGCGTGTGTGTGGCAAGTGTCTTCAATATAAACAGTGGCTCCAATTTAGAGTCCAGCTCATGGTGATTTGGCACAATGTTATCTAATAATAATTTTGAGAAAAAACCAAAATTTTTATTTACTCCTCGTGAATGTCTTTGGTAAATTGAATAATAACAATTGGTCACTAATCATGATCTCTAAGATATGTTAGCTTGAATTTGAATTCAACAAGCATGGGATAAAATGATGTATTTCCTTAGGATTCCACAAGAGGATAAAGAAAAATGATGTTGATGACTTAGAAAATAGTAGACATATAAAATATTTTGAGTTGGAAACCTAAAATACATCATAGTGATTGTCAAACACAATTTTCTAAAGTTTATAATCTACGGCATGTGAATTGATATATGATCAACTATAATTCATAGATTTATTACTATGCAACAATATCACTCATTTAATTTTTAAATAAAAATCTATTTTTTTAGAAAATCAGTGTTCCCAGAATTTGCCTTTCATTATCCTTGGCAGTCACAGTGAGACACAGCTCCTATGTAAGCTTCAAAATCATGAGGGGAGACAAATGATACTCGGTGCATGGCATTGAAAACTAAGGACTCCTGTGGGTTAGGTATTGCTACAGCTTAAATAAAAAATGTCCTTCAGAAGTGTCATGTAGTACATTTGGAAGGTGACTAAATTATGGGTTTGCCATAATCAACAGCAGATTCAACCACTGCTGAAGTGAGTGGCTCAGTTTATCCTTAAGAAGTAAGATCTGGCTAGAAGTGGGTCACAGCTTTACTGCAAAGAACATGTCCTATTCAGGGACATGACCTATAAGAACTGTTCTTGTCCTTTCCCCCCCTTTTCTCTCCACTTCCTGGCTGCTAGAGGGTGAGCAGCTGTCCTCTGGGAGGCCCTAGATATGGGTCCTGTCTAGATGTCCCTCGATATCTGCATGCAGTAATAGATGGGGCTCTTCAGAGGATGCTGGGATTAAAGGTGTCTCATCCTAAATTTATTGATACTTTTCTTAAACGGAGTAATCTAGAGAATCTGGGAGAGAAGGAGGGCTGCTGCCTCCTGCCTGATCTGTGGTTCTCCTCCGCCACGCCATGCTGCATTGGAACCAGCCAGCTACGGACTAAAACCTCTATAAACTGAGAGCTGAAATAGACCTTTATTTGCTTAACTTTGGTGTTGAGTATTTTGTATCAGCAGTGAGAAAAATGAACTAAGACACCATTCTATCATTTCTGCCATGGAGCTAGCCAACTTTGTACCAAATCCCCTGGAAACTGTAAGCCACATAAACATCATGGCAAGTTTCTGACATTGTGTCTCAGTGTAAGAGAGTGACTAAGATAGATTTTGTTGCCAGAAATGTAGTTGTTGATGTGACTCTACCTGAACCTGTTAGAAGCCTTTGGAACTAGATTGGGGAAGGAGTTTGGAAAAGTTTGGTGAGGTCAGACAGAGAAGACCTAGTGTGATTGAAGATAAGGTTGGTAGAAGATTCTGTCAGCACTCAAGAGAGCAGAATGCCGAGAGGACTGCAGACAATAAAGGTAAGCTCAGGAGCCTTCAGTTTGAAACAAGGATTTCCTCAGCAACTAGACTAGAGACTGAGTCTGTTACACCCTGGCAAAAATTTTCTTTTCATTTTGACCATGTCCTGAGGCTTTACAGGAGATTGAAATTAAGGAAAGTAAACTGATTAATCCAGTGGAAGAAATTTCAAAGAGGTTAACATTAAGGTTACAGCATTGATAGTATTGAATTCATTTAGCCTGGTCTATACCAAAAAGCAGGTAAGAAAAGAAATACCAGCAACCATGGAAAGGAAGGTTGATTAAAAATTAGAATGGAAAGGAAGCCATGTGTTTTGCATCAGGAGAATAGGAAAGGTGATTTGAAGACACTTCCGAAATCATCAATACCCCACCCTTCACAAGCTCTAGCACACAACAGTAAAACTTTCATCGCAGGAGAGCCCTACAACATCTGCTTAAAATGTGTTGCTTATGAAATCATTTCCTTGGAATTCATTTCTTTGTAGCCACGTCTAAAGGGCACTGATTTCTGCTTGAACTGGTAGAAGCCCCTGGCATTATTCACATGGTGCTACTTTAAATGCAGGAGTTATGATGCCATGGACGTTTCACCAGGCTTTGAGAGGAAGTCCTGTGAGGCTCAGAGGTGGGCCACTGAGAGGGGCATGCATGCACCTAGAGAGGAAAGCCAAACTTTTAGTGAGGACCCAGGAAACTGGAGATGCCTGAAATGTGGAACGACTGCAGACAGAGAACCTGCCTGAGAGTGGTGTGTGGGCCGCAACTAGCCAGACCACTGGTTGGGGGCACTAGAGACCTTCAAATTCACATATGACCACTACCTACACTGGAGATTGGACACGGAGGAATGTTTAGTTTGCTTTTCTGGGTTTTGGTCCCATTTTACCTGAGTCCTTTCTATTCCCAAATTTTCTCCATTTAGAATTAGAGTGTTTTCTCTGTGCTATAATGTATTTTGTGTATTTAGCTTTCTTTTTTTTTTATTTTTATAAGAGTGCTCAGCCAAGAGATTGCCTTGAGTCTCAGAGAAGAGTTTGGAATTGAAATTTACAACAATATTTGAACTGATAAAACTTTATTGACTCCAAGAGATGGGCCAAATTATATATATATATGACAAGAGTGGAATGTTAGAGTGTAGATCTAAAATAGCTCTCTAATTTTTTTTTCTTTTTCTTTTTTTTTTTTTTGCGGAACCGGAGATTGAACTCAGACCCTTGTGCTTGCCAGGGAAGTGCTTATTTCACTGAGCCATCTCCCCAGC
>NDGN011367156.1:0-10394 GCA_002564285.1 Tympanoctomys barrerae | reverse complement strand
AAGGTTCAATGAGAAGAACAACTAAAAAAACCAACAAAGAAAATATTACCTTGGCTCGGGCCTCCCGGGACGCTTCCGCCTCTGCAGCCATCGCTCTCTGGAGCTGTGTAGGGAGCTTCACGTCCTTAATTTCCACACGTTCCACCTTTATTCCCCAGTCGTCGGTGGCATCATCCAGCGTGCTCTGTTAGGAGACAGCAGGGGACAGTCAGTTCCCACCCAGATGCCTTCAGTGGCCACAGCCGCTGGGATGGCGAGCGGAGAAAGTGCTGGCGGAGGGTGGCAGAGAAGTAGGCTGAGGCAGAGCCGGTTACCAGGGCGCAGATCCTGAGCCCGCTCCTAGAGCTACTGGCAAAAATTTCTTCTCAAAGGGCTGCACGGGATCTGCGCCTGCGCGGGATCTGTGCATCTCCGCAGTCTCTGCGGCAGCTACCTTTAGGTCCAAAGCATCCCCAAGTCATCCGGATGATGGGTGCGGCTTCCAGGGCAACTTTACTACAAAAGGGATGGCCAGCCTGAGGGCTGCAGTGCCCTGACCCCGGGGTGTGCGCGACATTGTGGAAGGCAGGTGTGTTACTTCTTTGTGCTTCACTTTCCTTCGTACAAGGGCAGGAAGGAAATTGTACTATCTCAGGAACTCGTTGTGCATATCCAGTGAGATCGTGGATCCTGCACTAATGAGGTTTTACTGAGAGTAAGAATTCAGATGGAAGAATTCACTTTATCTTGGTGAACAAGCCGGCTTAACTCCTGGAGCGCGGCTGGAGCGCACAACAGGTAGGAGGGGAATCGTGGGACTCGCGCATGACCTCTGAACCATCGTGTTAAACAAATAGAAAAATAAATGCTGAGGAAACTAAACAGGCATCTTGTGTTGGGAACCCACGAGCAGTCAGGGTGACAAGGGGTAGCTGTTTCCATAGAGCCCAGAAAACCAAAGGAGAAAAACAGGCCAGAAACTACTCCCAGCTTGAGAGGATTAGGTTCTCAAGCCACCACGCCGGTTGTTTTAAGTTTCTGTTGGTTTTTGAGAACCCCTTACCTGCATGTTGTGAGCAATTTCTTCCCTGTCGGAAAGGATCTGGGAAAGGTTCTTGGTGCCCAGAACATTCCTGAGAGTAGTTTGTGCCAGAAGGCGGGTCGCTGAGTCGGCGTTGGTGATGTTTGCCACAGCCAGGGTCGCATTCTGAACGCGGTAATAGACCACACCATCCACACTGATGGTCACTGAATCCTTTGTGAGGACCTGAAGGAGGAAGGCAACAACTCTATGTGCTGACCAAGATTTCCTTCACACAGCTGCAAGGATTGTTATTTTAGCAGCTTTTCTTGAATAAGGTGTCAGAAATTTAATTACATCTTTAGGAATTTAATAAAACACATTTGTGTATTCTTAAAATCCACTGACTGATTCAATCGCGCCACACATTTTTTGCTACCACTCACTAGCAGACATTGGATTGGGAAAAAGGCATGGAAAACTTTGGACTCTATGTCTAAGGAGATGAGGAAGTCAAGAAACGAGGGGTTCGATCCCCTGCGTACCGTGCCAGCCTCGCCCTGGGATGCACTGAGGCAGTGACTGAGACTGGGAGTGGTGGTGTGCCCGCGTGGGTGTAATCCCAGCCCTTGGGAGGCTGAAAACAGGAGGATCACTTAGTCCGACCTGTGTAGTGAGATCCTGTAGACCCTGTACTAAATACTAAATAAATAAATAAAATAAAAAGAGACAAGGGTGGGTAGCTAAGGGTGGCAGAGGAGAGACCTACTGAATCTTGAACAACAGAGTCAAAATACTCTGAGGAGAGAGTGGACAGCCTTCGAGGCAGAAAGAATTGCGTGCATAAAGGAGCAGAGGCAGGGGAGAGCTGAAGCTGACAAACCACAAATAGCTCAGTGCAGGGACTAAATGCATGGGAATGGTTTTATAAGATAAGGCCAGGGAAAAATATATGCATGGTGTGCTCCATCACAATGCTTAACATGGCAGAATTATAGAAATACAAATTACTAAACCTATCCAGGACTTCATTTGTAGAGACTAATAATAGTATTACAAGACTTTTGTTAGAAGTCATGAGTTGATACATTTAAGTGCTAAGAGGAATGCCTGACTCACGATAGAAGCCATCTTTAACCTGCACCTGGTAGTGCTTCCCTGTAATCCCAGCACTCTGGGAGGCTGAGGCAAGAGGGTGGCAAGCCCAAGCCCAGGTGAGGCAATAGCAAGACTCTGTCTCAAAATAAAAAATAAAGAAGAGCTGGGGCTATACCTCAGTGCGAAGGCCCCAGGTTGAATCCCTGTCCTGCCCACCCATGCCCAAACAGCTATCTTTATTAATTTTTATTCCAGATACTGGCATTAACTTCGTCAAGTAAAGCACTGATCCTGTTAACTGGAATGAGTGTTAGACTTTTTTTTTTTTTTAAGAAGAAGCTACCTCACTTTGTTTCTAGTTCATCTCCTATACAAAGAAATGGCCCCTGACTTAAGATAGTTCTCTTTAGGATGACCTGGCTTCACAATGATGCGACATCAGTTCACCTTCAGTAGACACTCAACTCCAGTTTCTAAGTTGTGGCTCTTTCCCAGCCAGCAGCCTGCAGTGCTTTCTCTCTTAGGATCTGGGCAGCAGCAGCGAGCTTCAGCTCCTAATCAGCCCCAAGATCACAAGGAGAAACTAACGCCACTCTGCAGCGTATGCGTCTATACATCACCGGTGTTCGGTGGAATAGATGTATCAATGAATTTTTGACTTAACGTTATTTCCAGCTCACTCTGGGTTTGTCAGGACTTAACTTCCCCACAAGTCCCGATGCTCCTGAGCCTACGCATCGGTGACCTTCAGTCCTAAGTCATTCCACTTAGGACTGAACTTAGGACTGAACTTTTGCCTAACACGCTCCAGTGGCTTCCTGCCACTTTCAAGGCAAAGTCTTTCCACATCAGGCCTCCCTTTCCAAGTCCTGCACACATCCTGCGCCAGGCCACATGCGGGTCCCTCACGCTCTGTGGTCACATCCTGGGGCCCTTCTACCAGCCCCGACTCTGCCCAAAGTCTCCTTTCTCTTTCTTAACAAGAGATGAGCGTCTTCCTATGCATCTTTCACACAGCTTTCCTCTGTGAAACTCCCCTGCCTCACTCAACAGAGGCCGGTGGTCCTCCCTGGCACACGCCGCGCCGCAGTGTCCTGACATCTTCTACTGACAGGTCTGCTTCTCTTTCAGACTATGCCCTTCTGGGGCAGCTGTATTCCCAGCTCTGCTTGCTCCCTCTGGATGACCCTGAGCAGGGCTTTAAACCATGTGACCTGGTTGTTGGTCCTTCATTTCTGACGTGGGACTAATAATACTGTCCAATTCTCCCCCAAATTTCTGTGAAGATCAATCAATTGAAAAGACATCTGTGAAATGCATAAACAAAACCTTACAGAAAGCATACTGCGCTAATGTAAATGGAAAGCGGTAATGACACTGTTGCCAAGCAGTTATTTAGCTCTGCCAGGCATCAAAGCAATCATCCTCCTTTTTCCCCTTTCTTCAGTAATCTAAAAATATCTTTAATAAGAGAGAGAAGCAGGGGACTTGTAAAAAAAAAATGCACAGTCTATTACCATCTTGTGTGAAAATTATTTCCCAGGCTGTGATGGGAACATGAGCATCACTCCGGGGCCGGATCTGCCACTGTGACTCCGCCACAGCCGCCCTCAAAGCTGCGGCTCCTCGCTGACTGTTTTGGAGGCGGAGTGTTTATCTCCCTTCACAGAGTTCACAGGGGATCGGAAAAAAGATCGTTTGCCAAGTTCCAATCTGCTCTGCGTTCGGCAGCTTGCCAGGGAGGAGGGTGCGGCTGGGTGGGAGACGCTCACAGCAGCCCTGCCAGATGCCTGAAATGTTTACAGGGGCAACTCCCAGAGCTCAAAGCAACCCCGAGAGAGGGGCTCCTCCAGAGGGTCAGCCTTCCTTGAAGGGTGGGAAAACTTGCAGAGAACACAGGGATGCTCTCAGACTTGCGCTTGTCAGATGTGGCTAACAATGATTGCTGGCGGCTCTCGGGTTGTGAGGATTTAGAAGTCTGACCTCAGTAGTTACTGAGGAGTTACTTGGATAGGTACCAGCAAGGGAGTTCCTGAGCTGGTTTCTGGATTTTGTGGCAAGAGAAAGCAAGCTGGCCATGTTCCACCATCGTGCTGAGGACCTGGGGGACAGCCAGGAAGCAGTGTTCTGCGGTCCCTCCTTCACTGCGCTTGCAGGTCGGTCTCCAATGGCTATTTCGTCTCCTAAGACACAGCTGTGACGTGGGTATCATCTCTCAAGGACCACAATGGAGCAAACACAGGGCGCATTTAGCAGGGAGCCTGGGGAAAGGCACTAGGCAGCGATTCACAAGAGCTGCGTTTCAGTCCTGGCTCTGCTATTGTCAGCTGAGGAAATTCCCCCATCTTACTGCAACTCTGCTTCCTAGAGATTCTGCTGTGGTTTTCAACTGTGACAATCTTTGTGATGTTGCAAAAAAAAAAAAAAGCACAAAATATTGCTAAATATATCTAAAATGCCAAATGAGGGGTTTCAAATTCTTTGGCTTCTACCAATTTATCTACAACAAAATCATGACTGTTGATTTAAACAGCATCATCTATGCAAAACCCATCGAGGAGAACTGTGGTAAAAATAGTGCCAGTGACTCCAGTGAAGATGCTACGGTTCCGCTCTCACCAGCTTCACAATCTACTGTGTCGTAACAGCAACGAGCACTCCCACAGTGCTGACTGTTCATCAGGTGCTGTCCTAAACGCTCACTGCACATGTCATATCTCATTCATTCTTCCTAACAGTCCTATATGGCATGTCTTGCTAGCACAACCTCTGTTTTATAATGAGAAGGTAACAGGTACAGAGGAGGCCAAACTTCCTCATGCAATGGGGAAAGGAGAAAGAAGGCAGGCCCAAAAGTGTCCTCCGTCCTTAGCTGGGCGTGGTGGTGCACAATTGTAATCCCAGCACTCAAGAGGCTGAGGCTGGAGAATTGTTGTGAGTTCCAGACCAGCCTGGGCTACAGAGTGAGCTCAAGGCCAGCCTGAACTGCACAGGGAGACCCTGTCTTGACAAAACAAAACAGACAAACAGAAGTGTCCTCCTTTTCAAATCCTCCTTTGCACACCTGTAATTCCAGCACTCAGGAGGCTGAGGCAGAGGGTAACTGCGAGTCTGAAGCCAGCCTGGACTGCATAGTGGGACCCTGTCTTGAGAAGAGAAGAAGAAGGGAAGAGGAGGGGAGAGGAGGGGAGGGGAGGGGAAGGCAAACATGTCTTCCTATTCAGTGTAAATCATGTTCACACATGATCCCTCAGCCACCGCAAAAGAAAAGCTCACCTCCTGAGGAGGAATGTCAAAAGAAATGGTCCTCATGTCCACTTTGATGAAGCTGTCAGTGCAAGGCAGAACAAAAAACAAGCCTGCAACAGAGATACACACAGGGTCAGAGAGGCACCGGCACTGCAGTTCACTTCTCCAGCAATTCTGACGGCATCTACCCAGTCACCACCTGCAGGAGCCAGAAGCCTGGAGAATTATCCTCCCTCTTTGTGCTTGCTGCTTCCCACCATGAAGGCTCCCATGAAGGCCCGGGGAGTTCCCTTCTTTACGCTGCTGTTGCTGTCACCTTCCTCCTTCCCCTGGACCAACGCAACGGCTTCCAAGCTGTTCTCCCAGCTTCTCTCCTATGCCCCACTTCCCCTGCTGCAAGCCCAGCTGTCTTCCCTAGTGACCGAAACCCTGTCCGCCATAATCCTGAAGGACCCGCCTCGCCCGCCTCTTCAGCCACAGCCTCTGGCCTCAGACCCTTGCTCGCACCGGCCTGAGCTGCTGGCCAGCCCCCGAATCGGCAAGGCTCTCCCTACAGTGCTTTGTACATAATGTTGTCGTTTCTGCTGAGCCCACCAGCCTGTGGCTATCCCTGTGCTCGCCTCATGACTCTGCTGGAAAGTCATTCCCAGGGAACATGGCTCACCCACCACAAGTCTGGACCAGTCGCTCGTCTCTGGGTTTCTCACTTCTCTGCCTCTCTGTGGTTACTCAATCACAATACTCGCCCCACACAATGTACCATGTATGATGCAGATACATAGTGAATGTTTACATTTTTAAAAGTTCTTACAATAGAAGACATATTGCCATTAATCTCCTTCAAATAGTTCCCCCTTTCCTTGAACATATTTTTCCGCTCATTCTTGACATTTTCAGAGGCTGTTCTAGAATCCTGTGTGTCTTCATGAGGCATGATCAAAAATATGGTGAGTGCCATGGAATGGTAAAGCAGACTGGTAAAACACATGAGGCTGTAGCCTCACCCACCTTACTCCTGGGTCTCCCCCAACGTTGAAATGAACTTGGAAGGTAAATATTTTGGTTTGATTCAGGATACTGAAGCAGCCACAACAGCACAACTAAGGGCACTCACCAAAGAGGTCTCCTGCGGCTACTTCAGCAAGGGCAAGAACAGTGGGAGGCCGTGTGCTGGCAGAGACACCTTGCTGCCGTCCCACCCTTACACAGGAAGATTCCCAAGGGAAGGGGCTATTCTGGCCTCTCTCAAATTCCCAGGGCCTGGACCCCTCTAGCAGATCAATTGGAGTTTGCCAAGTGAATAATTAAAGGCCTTTCCTTGACAGGGGTTCTCACGCTCCGATTTGCATAGCTGTGGCTATTTATTCCTGGCTGGAGATAATATCATTGGCTGGCAAGGGAAGGAAAGGGGCAGGGCAGGAAGAGAAGGCAAGGGGGTCAGTAGTGAGATTAGCTGGGACTGGGCTGTTGTTACGCCACAGCTTCCGCTCCACGAACTCTTTCCAAGTCGACAGAGCAGAGGCCCTTGGTGTCCAGACGGGCAACCCCCAGCCCTCGAACTCACCAGGCCCTTTGGCTCCTCCTTGTAAGATACGACCCAGTCTAAAGATGATGGCTCTTTCATACTCCTTTATGATCTGCAGGAAAGACATGAATGACAGTTTAGCAGGAAGAGCACAAACATCTACACGCAGAGCTTCTCTTCTGAATAGGTTAGATGCCTCAAATTCTAATATCTTTCCACATTTTTCTTCTATACCCAGATATTATCTTTAAGTATGTCCAATGTTTAACCTCTCCATGCATAATGTTTATTTGCTAGGATTTTTTTGTTTGTTTGTTTTGTTTTGTTGTCTTTTTGAGACAGGATCTCCCTATACAGTTCAAGCTGGCCTGGACTCACTATGCAGCCCCGGCTGGCCTCGAACTCAAGGCAATCCTCCTGCCTCAGCCTCTTAAGTGCTGGTATTAGAGGCATGCAACCACCATGCCCAATTCACAGAAAAATTTTAACGGTGATCTTACTCTAAAAAGGATTGACTGGATAATGGATAAAAAGAAGCTTTAAGATTTCATTCCAACTGGTAAGTAGCATGAAATTTCCAAAAAGAGAAGTTGAAGGAAAAAGAATTACAGGCCACATATGGTCTCTCCGTGTCTCCTGCACATACACAGTGGGTCTATGTAGGGCAGGAGCTGAGCCATTTCCAGATGAGAGTGAAATGCTCTTTACCTTTATGCACATCCATATTGAGATTGGGAAAGTTATAAGTGTGAACAGGAACGAGGTGACCACCAAAATCCATCCGCAGACTCCAAGGCCCGTACGGGGGCTATCTGCAGAAAACAAAATCCAGAGACTCTTAGCGTGTTGTTAGCATGCTCCTCCCCACCTTCATTCCCGCTATTTGCCGCACACGTGTGTGCATGGTGTTAGGCCGACTCCTACCCAGTCCCCATCCAGCCCTGACATGCAGCCACTACTCGCCTTAGGTCTAATTAGCACAAGTACTGCCCAATATTACTTGTTACTTTCCTCGGGGAACATGTATTAAACACCTTTTCTTGCTCTCGCCCTGCACTGTGCCTTGCAGTGATGACAGATGGAACCCAACCCCAGCTTCCAGAGAAGCTAAAGTTTAGTGTGGAAGAAGTAACAAACTGATAGTCATAATGCAACACTGGGTGCCAAGGATGGCTACAGAACATCTGTGCAGAACATGGATGGAAATGGCAGTGGGGAGGGGTGGGGAGGTGGGGAGAGTCGTTGTCCAAGCTCTTCTTGAAGGATGTAACATCGAGGAAAATACGTGTGAAAAGGAAGGGGAGGCCAGAGGCATTTTAGCTGAAGGCACAGTGTGATTCAAGGTAAAAAGGATATGATCTGCATTTTTAGAGCCTCTTTCTACAATTACACCTGCAAAATATTTCACTGATTTTATTTTATTTATTTCTTTATTATTTTTTGTATTTTAGGGAAGGGTCTACAGGATGTTCAGGGTCTCACTACTAGATCGGACTCATAATGATCCTCTTGTTTACAGCCTCCCAAGAGCTAGGATTACAGGTGTGTGCCACCACACCCAGTCTCAACTGCATCTTAGTGTGCCCCCGGGGACAGGGCCAGCACAGCAGGCCCGGAGATTGAACCCCCAGCCCCTGCGCCTGCTCGCAGGTGCTTTAATCCACTAAGCTATTTGGGTGGCCCTATTTCACTGATTTTAGAGAAAAGTAGATAGAGTCAAAGCGCACCTTATTTAAACACAAATTCGGGAAGAAACCATAAACCTCTCTCTCTCTCTCTCTCTCTCTCTCTCTCTCGCCACCTTATGCTTGCCAGGCAACAGGTACTCATGCCGCTGAGCCATCTCCCGGCCCCTCACTGGCTTTACAAGCCTTTATTTATTAGCAATTTCCTGATCAGTAGCTAGACTGTGTCTGGCTTCTTAGTTGTACCTACTCTCCCCCCCAACATTTCTGCTTCTCTTTCCTGTATAGGAAATAGTGTTTCCATCTGATTTAAAATAATAACTGCAGCTCTTCGCAAGCGTATCTGGAAGTAATTTGCACCAAGCCGGCAGCTGCAGTAACTACAGTTTCAACTTCAACTCCATGATATTTCCCTTGGCCAAAAATGCATTAGGTCGTTTTCCAGTTAGAAGCATTCAACATATGGTAGCAAGGCAGAGCCACCGGAAACGTACAGCTGATTTCCATGACACGTATGGTGGTGCTATATTGGTTGGGGCAGCCATATTCTGTGTTGCTGCATGGAGCTATGCAGCAACAGAAATTGGAATACAACAGAACCTTTCCCCTGTGGGCAGAGTCACCCCCCAAGGGATGGAGAGATCAGGAATCATGCCAGCTGATATGATACAGCTAAATTATTTCTAAATGAAATCATAATTGATGCCAAGTAAAAGTGCCATGTATCCACTAAAATATGGCCTATTGAAGAAATAAAGTACAATTGAAACCTTCAAAAACATAATAATAACTGCAGCCTGTGGAGCTACGCTTTTGTGTGTCCTCTGTTTTTTTTTAACCGAAGTTATAGTTGTTTAAAGTTTAAAAAGTCAACAGGAGCTGGATGTGGTGGCACACGCCTGCAATCCCAGCACTTGGGAGGCTGAGTCAAGAGCACTGCTGTGAGTTCGAGACCAGCCTGGGCTACAAAGTGAGCTCAGGGCCGGCCTGAGCTACATAGTGAGACTCTGTCTCAAAAAGATAGAAAAAAAAATCCTAATTTTAGTTAGCTCAGTATCAAATCTTACATGACTATGAATACACAAACACTACACAAAGCTAAGCACGCAGTAGAGCAAACTATGTTCCATAGGGATAAAACCCCCGAAGCACACAGTGAGTACTTTAGTTAAATTTGACTTTGTAATTTTCTGATCTTGCATCAATGTGAAGTAAATGTCCTTACACATTCATAAATAAAACTAAAGTTTCCTTTCCTTTAAGGCTTTTTTCTTTTTTTTTTCTTTTTTCTGGAGTTAGAGTTAACGGGGTTTTTTTTTTTCCTCCCTTTTCTGAGTCTTCAATGCCCTTCTCATTGATACAACCTCCAATGCCATCAGTGGTCTAAATCTCCTTTCCAGTGCCACACATGAAGTGGAGGAGCTGGGGTACCACAAGAACAGCCACACAGCCGGGAGTGAGGATGGTGAAGTTGGCTAGAGCTCAGCCGTGGCTCGTGGGCCCAAGAAGCATCTGAAGCGAGTAGCAGTTCCAAAGCATTGGATGCTGGATAAACTGACCAGTGTGTTTGCTCCTCGTCCATCCACCAGCCCCCATCAGCTGAGAGAATGTCTGCCTCTCATCATCCTCCTAAGGAGCAGGCTCAAGTATGCTCTGACAGGAGATGAAGTAAAGAAGATTTGCATGCAGCACTTCATTAAGATCAACGGCAAAGTCCGAGCTGATACAACCTATCTTGCTGGCTTTATGGTCATCAGCATCGACAAGACAGGACAGCATTTCCATCTGATCTATGACAAGGGTCACTTTGCTGTTCATCAGATTACACCTGAGGAAG
>NDGN011367152.1:0-12104 GCA_002564285.1 Tympanoctomys barrerae | reverse complement strand
TGAGGAAAAAGTACATGGGCGTATGCAGCTGGGGGTCCAGGCGGATGAGCAGGATCATCCCTGAGTTCCCCAGCACTGTGACCAGGTAGATGAAGAGGAAGAGCAGGAAGAGGCCCAGCTGTGTCTCTGCAGAATTCTCCAGCCCCAGGAGGATGAAGTCCTGCACATCGGTGGAGTTCCAGCTATCCATGGTGTCCACTGCATTTATTTATTGAGTAATCATATGTGATATTGAGGTTGACTGAATTAAAAAATATTTTAGTTTGTGAATGATAAAGATTACAATGGTATGGTTTTGTGTTTCTACAGATTTTAAGGACTTTTCTGAATGAAACATAGAATTACTGTTTACAGATATGAATATAAATTTGCTGCTAGTGTTTTACAAGGTTACAGCCTAACTAAGAAGGAGCCACCTGGAAAAACTGTGGATGGTTCTATTAGTTAATAAATTCATTTCATATGAAGATTATCTGCTCTAGATATTATTTTATCTGTATAAGTCATATCAGAGCAGTGACCCCAGGAATGACATCTAAAAATGATAGCTATTCCATACTGACAGCGTGATGCTAAAAAGATATTTTGATTGCAAAGATTCCCAATTGCAAGTTTCTTGCAAAAGTGATAAAGAATATGTAATAAAGTACTTTCAGATTAGTTTTCATATTTTATTAACTATATTTTACTTTTCAAAATAGTTTTACATTAATCACCAATTCAATTCACTACTGACAGCCTAATCAAGGCATATTAAGATTATAGCTACACATTAGTATCCTTAAAAATATTGAAAGTGGGGCCAAGGGATAGCTCAGAAGCATGAGCACTTACTTGGCAAGCGCAAGGGCCTGAGTTCAATCCCCAGTTCCACCAAAAAACCCAAAGAAACAAAAAAAAATTGCCATATTAATATGATGAGCTGTAAAAGGCTCAAGTCAACAAATTCTGACATTGTCAGTCCTATGGATAACCCACTACTATTATGACTATTGGACTTTATTGGAATATTTTGCTAAATTCAATGGCAATGAAATACCCTTCTCTGACAAAACTAAACAAAAACAGGAGATACAAATGAAGGATCATTTTGTTTCTGCACATAAGAATTATTTAGGATAGATGCACAACTACTTTCTCTTAATTGAATGAGAAGAAAGATTTTTACTAATAGTGTTTGTGAACAGGATATTGTGTCAGCATCTTGTACATGAATGACCACTACAAAGTCAACAATACGCAATGCATTAATTATTGAATTAATTACTGAAACTGTCCTACTGATGGGTTTTGAAACTGTCTCATTGTTGTTTCTCAATAAAATTATTTTAAAAAAGAAAAGGATGGAGAAAAATAATTCAAGCATCTTCTATGTCCATATCAACATAAACTTTAAAACTCAAAAAATATTGAAAGTGAAAATTAATTTTAAATGAATTTTTTACATGAGGATTGTTTTAAAGACTGCCTGCATCTCCCTCCTCCCGAGGGTCCAGTCAGCCTCCCTGTCCTCTCCTCCACTCAGAGGCCTGAACAGAGAACAGCTGTTGCCCAGGAAACACCTCGCCCCTTTGAAAGGAATCTACAAAGCTAAAACAGGAGGTCGTGGTCTAGTATAATTCGGACAGAGGAGAAAGGGGCACGGATGGATTTGTACACAAAATCCCCTGCCCAGCTGTGCACAGGAAGGTGCAGGTCTGAAACAGCAGAGCCCCACCCCATCTCCTGAGCCGCAGCTATGCATATACCTTTCGCCAAAAAAGGCAGTTTATGCCCCTTTGTGTGACATGAAATTCTGAAATAAAAAGTTAAATTGCGCATTTTGAGTGGATTTGATGCCACTCCAAATGCTTTCCTTTATTGACACATCTAATGCACATACAAATATCATGCCACAGTTATGATCACATACATATGTTTTGTCAAAAATTGGGCACAGGTCTCTACATATATGAAATTGGAGCAAATATACTTTAAGATGTTGAAAGTGTTAATCTTATCCATTTTTCTGATCTTGCATACCTATATCTGTTAATCTAAGTAAAAATTTGATGTTAAAAACACATAACAAATAATCATTGTTAATTTGCTATTCTTGTTTTAAAAATCTGCACCATATTGTTACTGTTTGTCTTTTTTTTTACTATTTGTTTTTCTTTAGTTTTCATTCTTTAAAATAAAATAAAACCAAATTTAAAAAAAGGGATGTGACACTATTAAACTATTTTTACACAATAGAACATGTTTATAACACTGATTTTCAGCTTGTAACTTCAGTCAACTCTGAGAGAGGATGTGGAATACTGTCGGTGGCAAAAACAGGTGCAAAGGATCCTAGGGCACTTTAGGTCCCAGGGACTTTGGATATGAATAGCAATAGACTTCACTTTATTGGAGACTGAGGTCAGAGGTATTCTGATTATAGACCACCTGTGTTATGGTGTATATTGAGGGGTCCCCCAAAGCCATATGCAGTCATAGGGTTGCTTTCTAGATTTTGGGATTAGTTCATGATCCAGTGCTGGGATTAAGGGTATGAGTGCTACACCTAGCCTGGGGCAGAGAGCCTCAATGCAATGTGAAGAAGAGAAAGAGGTTTGCCTCGGCCTCTGCTGATGCTCCTGTCATTTTGCTCTTGGTGCTTTGCTGTTTCCACCACCGTGAACTGCTGCCTTCCGCCACGTGCCATCCTGCCCTGGAGCCAGCCAAGTATTGACTGAAACCTTCATAAAGTGTGAGCTAAGTAGACCTTACCTTCATTAATTCTGCGTGTTGAGTATTTTGTTCCAGCAATGAGAGAAAGGTAACTGAGAGAGCATGGTATTATTCTAGAAGATATTCTTGCAAAGGTAAAATATTTTTTTACAGTACCTAGGGATTGAATTCAGGACCTTGTGCTTGCCAGGATGGTGCTTAAGCCATGGAGCTATATCCCTGGCCATAAAATAAATTTTTAAGCATTGTGAATTTTTAATAATAGATGGCTACCTCAAATTCCTCCCACTGAGAGGCTAATGAGCACACTTCTGGCTTTAGCTCAGAGAACAAGACAGAGAAGTAATACAGTGCCCAAAAACATCATATCCCTCTGAGAAACATGCAGATTGGGGCATCAGGAAGCAATGGTCTGGTTTAATTTGCAAAAGAAAAGAACAGAGCTGGGGTAGCCAGGATATAAAATCTCCCCAGCCCTGGTACAAAGAGATAAAGGCATGAGGCCTAGAAGACCACTTTTTCTACTTTACAACCATTCACAAACACTTTTCTTCAACCTAAATAACTTTTCTCCCACATTTGAGCGGGTTTGGGTGTGGAGTGGGGGGCCGGTATGGACTTTCAACTCACAGCATCTTCCCCTAACTGGACCATTAAAATGAAATTTGTTCATATTACTGTAGTTTCAAAATATGCACATTGCTTGGAAATTTTTACACCAACTCCATATTCTCACTTAACAGATCTTAACATTTGGTAAGGCCTAAACGAGGTGTGAATTAAATTTTTTTCTGATGAAATGCCTGTTTTCCTGATGTATGATCTAATCCATTCCAATGTGAAAAATGATACTTACTGCTAGACAAAGTTGCAGAAAAATCCAATTTCTTCTGAGATTATCTGTGGAGAAACTGCTCAGTGTCAAATTACTCTGAGAAATAAACTATGAAGAACATATAAGAAGCTGAATCTTAGATATATCCTTTTTTCTTCATATGACTTATTTTTGTGTATCATGCTAGACGTTTTCTTCAAGGCCTGGCCAAAAGACAGCTTCCCCAGGAAGTTTCAACTAAAGCGAGCAGAGGGAGGAATGGGGAATATATGGGAAGAGTGTGCACCTTCCCACCCAGCCTGGTGATCTCAGGGCACCTCACGTAATGGGCATTCGCAACCCTGCAGCACTTGGCAAGCCTCAAGGCACAGTTTCCTGGGAAGATGCTTTGGCCTGGCTCCAAGGATAGAGGTCAAGGCCCCAGCAAGCAAAAGAGGTTGTCTGTACCCTTATTTGGCACCCACGGAAAGCCAAAATCACTGCATCTGCACTTGATGCACTCTACTGAATTTTATTTATTTACTTCTCCAACTGACACCCAATGACATTAACATAAACAGAATGATGTACATGTTCATGTGACCAGTCAGGAACTTTTTGGATCAGGGTCATGGAGACCTTTTCTAAGACATAGTTATTTATTGGAGGACTATAAAGGGTAGACTATAAAGGATTGCTCACCAGAAAACTTTTTATACTGAAAAGTATGACATGACCATAGAAGTGAGAAATGGTTATTTGAATAAATGGGAAATAACAAAATTCAATGAAGAAAATGAAAGAATTCGTGTCTTGTCAAAATTTTGTTTATAATAGTAATTTCCCAACTGTGTTCCTTTGTGCCAAGGAAACTTACTCAGAGGTGTACCTGTAGCTGTATGTAAATACTGTAATAGTGTGCATCCAGTCTCATCCTAGTGCTACACCTAAAACATCGTAGTCTAACACGATGTTTGTTAGATTACACTTTTCTTCACCAGCAGCTCCAGGTGTCACTCACACTGTGGTGCCTCAACTTCCAGTAAGTCAGCTGAGCATTCAGATTTGAAAAATGCAAATTTTGAGATCCATAGAAATAGGATACAACCTCCATTCATTTTGGCCAGGGTCTCATGCATCATCTACAATCTATACATGCTCAGTGTGTATTACTGTTTTCGTGATTATTGGTTGTGTTTTATTTTATAAAACTGAAATGATCAGAAAGAGAAAAGCAGCCTTGAAGCCTCCACAAGTTTTGGGATAAATTCAATGAACAAAAACTTGATTTGGTTGTACATAATCAAGTCAAATGCTGCTTTGAAAAGAATAAAAAATATACCAAATAAACTTATTTTATTGAATATTATTTTTCTATGATGAACAAGCAAAGATTGATTTACAGAAAGTAAAAAGTGACGATCAATAAAAAATAGATATTGTGAATATTGCATTAATATTGAAAAACCTACTATGACATACAGAGGAAAATGACCTTCTTAGGCAAAAAGTTCTCCTGTCTGGAAATTTCAGGAGAAATTCTGTGAGGGTGAATAAGAGCTACTTCCATAAAGTGACATATAGTTCTTGGACTTTAGGGAAGGCAATGCTCTTCATCTCCTTGTAATTTATTCTGAGATGAGCTAATGCTAACCCTAACCTTCACCTTAGCAGCCCTGACCTAACCCTTACACCTAATCCTAAAAACTCTAACCAAAAAGTTAGCCTTGCCCTTAACCCGAATCTGTACCCTAACCCTAACCCTAACTCTAATCCTAACCTAGCCCTGACCCTTTAACTCTAGCGTTGATGTTTAAGCCAAATGAGAGGCTAAGGGTGAATGTCTAAGCCACTATCTCCTCAGTAGGTGTGAGACTGCAAAAGGCCACAAGGAAGAGTATTTTACTCAAGATTTTCTATCATGAAACACACTCTGGTCAAGTGTAGAGTTGCTTACAGTGGTGGAAGAAGTCCTATAATTGCTACTTCACAGTAGTAAGAAAAGCCAGACCAATGATTTCTGATCATGTTCAGTGTAAGCACTGGTTAAAGTTTACCTGCTAGGTTGTCACATTTAATTCCCAAGTATATTTACCTCTTTATTATCTCTTTCCCCTTACATGCCATAATATTATCACTATTTTCTCTGTCCTTTCATCTTTGGCTGGTTAAAGAATCAAATCCTTGCTTCTTTATTTTATTTTCATTTTTAAATGTCAATATTTAAAAATGTATCAGATAGACTGTGAGAATCAGACACAGGCCTATGGGTAGTGCTTAACTCACCTGTAACAGCATTTGCATCAGAATACACCTTCATCATGCCTTTACAGTGAATAATTGGCCACCTTTCATTTTTTAATAAATATTATGTAGTAACTGAAAACATATTTTAATTGCTATAACACGTTGTCACTACAAATTCACTAGGTCAAATTTACTTGTCCCTCTAGTATTTAAGACTGCTGGCTGCCTTTCTTAAGTTTTACATGTCTGATGGTATTAAAATGTATTCCCATTTATTTTGAGAATGTCGGGGGCCAGCGAGATGGCTCAGTGGAATAAGTGCGTCGTGGCAAGCGCAAGGGCAAGAGTTCAAACCCTGGTTCCAAAAAAATAAAATAAAATAAAATATTTTGAGAATGTCACTTTATTTTTCACTTACATGTTTTGATTTGGCTTTCCACTATTCTTGCACATTACATCAGTAAAGTTGGGATTTTTGGGCTAAGGGGGAGATAGCTTGGCGGTCTAAGCACTTACCTGGCAAGCACAAGGACCTGGGCTTGTTCCCCCGTACAGCATGCTGTGCCAGCTGTGGAACCCAAGGCCTGCCATTGCAGCCCCCAAGTAGGGCATGGTGGTACATGCCTGTAATCCCAGTGCTGGGTAGGCTGAAACGGGGGATCTCTAGGAGTCCAAGCTGCATGAGACCCTATACCACATAATTAATTAATTAATTAAAAATAAAGTTCATTTCCTATTTTATGGCTAAGTAGAATATGAATTTCTATATTTATTTTTAAAATGCATATTAAGTGACAGATATTTTTTTACTGATGAAATATTAATTTTATATTCTATTCTGCTATGGGTAGAAAATATGACTCATCTTAATTAGCTTTATAAACTTCATGGGACGCTATCAATCAACTGTATAACTCATTCTTAGATCTGGAGCTGATTCAGATGGTGATGCAGGTTACTGGCTGTATCACTGTGGTAGTCACGCATGATAGATTCCCATCAAAGCAAAATAAAATACAAAAAAGACTGATCAAATAGCTCAGCGGATTAAAGCTCCTGCAAGCGGGCTCAGGGACCGGGGGTTCGACTCCCAGGCCTTCTGTGTCGGCCCCGCCCCCACCTTGTTGGCCCCGCCCCCACCTTGTTGGCCCCGCCCCCACCTTGTTGGCCCCGCCCCCATTGATGGCCCCGCCCCCAGGGTGCACTGAGGCAGCAATTGAAGCGGGGCGTGGTGGTGTGCGCCTGTAATCCCAGCGCTTGGGAGGCTGTGAACAGGAGGATCACTATGAGTCGGATTTACGCAGTGAGGCTCTGTACACCCTGTAGACCCTTCCCTAAAAATATACACAATAAATAATAAAATAAAATAAAATACAAAAACATGTAATACAACAGATTAGATCACAAAACGCACCGCTAGGATCGCCTCAGAATCTGGGGCTCGGTAGTTGGAGCAAGAGAAAGCCACGAGAAGCCGTGGAGGGAGGTGGAATCCAGTGAGAACGTGTCAGGGAAGGAAACGCTGCGAAGCGGAATCTTCCAAGTGCCTGGGAGGAAGCTGCCCCGAGGCGGAGGCGCAGCCCTCAGGCGGGCGGACTGCAGGCTGGATGCTTGCGGTGGGAGAGCAGCGCGGAGGAGCACACCGCCTGCGCTTCCCGTCTGGAGATGCTCAGAGGACTCTGGAGAGGAAAGGTGACCCCCCGGTGCAACTCGTGCTAGCGCGTGCTGTGAGAAATAAGAAAGGCGAGAGAAAGAAGGCGTCAGGACGGAAGTGGAGACATTTGCTTTACTTTTGATGTAATTCTTTTCCTTAGAAATGCATGACTTTTGTGACTCATCCAGGGGACTAGCATTAGTGTAAGAATCCAGACAAGATTATTTTTGTCTCTCTTTTTTATTGTAAGCTTTTATTTTCTTAAATATTTATTTATTTACTTATGCATTTTTATGACATGATCTACAGGGTCTCACTACGTAGATCGGACTCGTAGTGATGCTCCTGTTTTCAGCCTCCCAAACCCAGGGATTACAGGCACACAACGCCACGCCCAGGCTCAGTTGCTGTCTCAGCACCCCCCAGGGGTGGGGCCTGAACGGCAGCTGGGTATCAAAGCCTGGCCGCTGTGCTCCGCCTAAATAGGCACTTTCTTCTGCTGAGCCAGCTGGCTGGCATTTATCTATTTATTTACTTGTTTATTTCATGGCTGGCGTAACCCACCCAGAGGGTGGGGCTGGTGCCTTTGGTACCTGGGATTAAACTGTAGGTCCCTGGGCTTGCCTAAGCTTGCCTAAGCAGGCACTTTAGACCGCCGAGCTATCTTGTTGGCCCTATTTTAATTTTTTAAAGAGAGTACAAAATAATATTAAAACAAAAATTACAAATGATACAAAATTTCACTAAGGAAAATAATATGAGTTTCACAGTATTTGTTGTGAAGCATAGCACTGGCGGCTAAAGAGCAAACAAAACTCTTCTAAGAGGCAATTTGTAAATATTCATTTGAAATTGAAAATGCTTTTCTTTTTCTACTTATTTTTAAGTATTTAATTTCTTCTGGTTGGTTGTCTAAAATACATTCACACATCTGTGTCCAAAGAAGCAAGTTTGACACACAAATCAAAATTTCTCTAAAACTAAAGCATCTCAGCTTTCAAGCAAGCAGAACTAACTAAATTAAAAGCACAATTTTATGCAGTAAAAATTAAACTAGTCAGGGCTAGGAAGATGGCTCAGTACAATAAGCGCTTACCTGGCAAGCGCAGGGGTCTGAGTTCCATCCCTGGTTCAAAAAAAAAAAAAAAATTAAACTAGTCAGAATAACAGTTCTTTCAAATTCATTTTCCAGATCATATTTTAAGAGAGTTTTCTGAAGGAAAGAAATAATCTAACTGTAAGATATTTCTCTATTCCTGTATTACAGAGATCAAAATTTTCTTTCTTTTTTTTAAAGAAAATTCACTATACTTTTAATAGGAAAAAAGTGAAGACTCATAGCATTCTAGGTTCGTTCTTTAATTTTTTTTCATGCACACCAGGTTGTCTAAATTATTCAAGAAAAGCTTTAAGCAAGGTTATATTTATAACGTCTGTGTGTTGTGTTTTGACACTAAGCATAATAAACATTATTTAAGTGCAGGGTCTCACATACAGCACAGGCTGCCCTTAAACTCACAATGATTCTCCTGCCTCATCCTCCTGAGTGCTGGGATTATAGGTGTGTGCACATAGTTGGGTAATTCATTATTTTGTTTGTGAGATTTGACTATAATTTAGATGTATGAATATGCCACTGTCAAGCTTATAAAGCTAGGTAATACTTCTGGTTAGCTTTCATGTTTTATCTTATGTTTGAGATTTGAAAATGTACCTGGCACATATGTTTTACTTTAAAAAAAAATAAAAAGAATAAACAACTGAATGAGTTATACTTGTCTTTGTGCACTTGTGTTGTTTCATATTCTTAAGTTAGCTTTCTTGTGTTTACCTGTTCTCATTCCTATCTCTTCTTCGGACCTTTTGTGAATAGCTTATTGCATATTTACTAACTCAGCTCTCTTGTCCATAGGTAACAGGGACATCTAAATTTATAGAAATTCCACATGGGAAAATTATTATGATCAGAACATAGCACCACAAAGCGCATCCATTTGGCAGACTGAGAACTTTGAAAGTACAGCCTAGAGAAGGGCCTCAGAAGCAGTACCTCTTCCACCTTCTTCCACTAACATTTCTCCAGATCCACTGTTATATTCAAAGCTAGGTTTATGAATTACCACTCAACTTCTTAAGGTCATACACAGTCAAACTTGAAAATATTGTATAACCTGCAAATAGCCCTCTGAACTTCTCACACTGCTTCTGCATAGAAACTGGCCACATGGAAATTGTATGACCTGACTCCCAAAAACACATCACCTAGTCCTCATTCCAGAAGGACCTTGAAGTGCCCCCAGGGAAAGGAAATACAGAGAGGCCAGGGAGAACCTGGAAAGCGAGACCAGGTGGGTCCTCTTTCCTCGGGTGATTATCATCACACCAATCCCACCTTTTTAATGACACTTAGTAGGGCATCACATTTTTAATTAAGCATTTGCAGAAAAATCATTAACTTTCACTGTGGATTTCATTCTTCATTTCAGCAGTTGTATATGTCCTAAAAAGCTTTGTTGAAATATTGCAGCAAAAAGAACAATATAGAATATTAAAGGCTTTTGGGTATATTACTATATGTATATGCTATATTTTTGTCTGGTGGAAAACTTTACCTCCTTCTTACCAAATTCACTTCCTCAGTTTAGCAAATTGATTTGCCCCTTTCCTGTCTTATCTTATGCAATTACTTTTCTTTTCTTTTCTTTCTTTTCTTTTATTAGTGGCACCAGGGATTGAACTCAGGCCCTTACACTTGCCAGGCAAGTGCTTATTCTACTGAGCCATCTCGCTGACCCCAGCAATTACTTTTAAGTTGTTAAAATAAGAAGAAACATGTGGCATGTTACCTAATGAAAATGGATTATTATGTTAATATTATGCTCTCTCATTATTTTGTTGGCTTTATGTTCAGTTGTACCATCCATTTGACATTGTCTCATAGCCAGAGACACAAGATGGGGCATTTGTGCATTCCTGGAATCCCAGCACTGGGGAGGCTGAAACAGGAGGAAAACTATGAGTTCAAGTTGCAAAGTAAGATACTGTACCAAATACATTAAAAAAAAACAGCAGAAATTGACAGTACAATTACTCAAATTATCCTGCATAGTTGCATCAATATATCATTTTTCTTTCTTTCATTTGAAGACATAATTATTGCTTTGAATTCTATGTGAACTTCTGTCAAGAAATGTATTGTGAGAATGGGCATATCAATGTGCACATATGTATTTGCACATACCATCTCCTGGTACGTTGCTGCCTTTGCCAAAATGTAGTGGCTTTCTTTGTCTCTACTGGACAGTTTCCATGTGAGGTCTCATTCGGTGGGTCTAAGTAGAGGTACTCCTACTTGTTTTGGTGTTCATGTTGACTGCAATTGCTTTTCATATAATTTTCTTTGCAATCAGTATCTTTGTGAGATACAGATGATTCTTCGAAGCGGCATGTATTCAGGTTTTTATACTTTGATCCAGTCTGTCATTTTTGGCTACTTAATGAGAAATTAATTCAATTTTATTAAATATTTTAAAGGTTATAAATTATTTTATTTCACATTATTCTTTTTCTACACTTTACTTTGTGGCAGAATTTAAGAGACCTGAGAGACTATTGATGAAACAAGAGCATTTATGTAGGTGTTTCCAGGCCCAGCAGGTTCCTGTCCAAAGGGCTGAGCTCTGAACAAAGGAAGGGCTCTGACTTTCATGTGTTGAGAACTTGCCAGTTTACAGAGTTAGAACAGAAGATAGCTGGTCAGAATTTACAATGTAGCACATCTTGGTGGACTTGTTCAAGCCCAGCAGGATGTTATGAGCACAGAAGGCTACAGAACATTTTTTTTTACAAGAATGGAATTGATTTTATCTATATTTAAACAAAGAACAACAGCTAGAGGGAGTCAATGTCTAAAGTAGAATTTCACATGGTGAAGAAACTTCTTTCTTCTTTCTTATAAGAAGTTTAAGTTTATATCATATTTTTCTTTTTTAATCCTATTTCCATTTTGATATCCATCTCTTCCTTTGGTTGCATGACTGTGACTTCTCTATATGTTTTTTTCCTTAAGTTTTGCAATACTTGCTTATTTGTTAAATATTTCTTAAAACTTAGCTTTGAAGGTCTTTATTCTCTTTGAATTTGACTAGATGTATAACATAGTTTTGCAGTTATTTTCTTCTGGGATTTTAGATCCATCAATTGAATGCCATCTGTCTTTTAGATTTTCAGTGGAAATGTTTTTACTTTGCCTCGCATTAGTAATTCTAAGTGATTTAAAATTTCTTTGTATCTGCATTTTACAGTCTATGTCAAATTTTTTGTGAATTAGTGTATGATATGCTATGAGAAGTTTCTTTTCTACTCATGTTGATTTGCCGGTATTTTCCAGATCATCAGAGTTTCTGCTTATTGTTCCAGCGAATGCTTTTTATACCACTGTTCTATTTATCATCTTACTTAAGTTTTTATTTTGGTGTTTTAGATTGCCAAAGAGCTCTCAATTACTACCATATTTTCTTTTATATTTTTATTCTCTGTGTTTTTATTCCAGCTCTTCCACTTTGTCATTTAATTCTGATAATCTTTATTTTTTAAATTTTATTTTAAAGAATACCTCAGATTGTAGAACCTTTGTCAGTGTCAGCCATGTGGATGAGTCACAGCCATTGCTTG
>NDGN011367150.1:0-12960 GCA_002564285.1 Tympanoctomys barrerae | reverse complement strand
AATTAATTGCAGCCAATTAATAATTAATCCCCTTTAAACAGCTTTATTATCCTTCCCGAACGACAGGGATTTGTCTGATAACCCCCCAAAGACCAAATGTCAAGTTTAACCAAATAGTTATTGCTTTATCAACCCGAGTCTGCAAATAAATTAATCAAAAGCAAATCTGTCCTTTGTGCGGCTCATTTGCTGGTAATGGATGGATATGAAGATTTGCCGATATTATTGTCTGTCATTCAATCTAACAAAGTGAACATTTATTGCATATATATTAAAAATTATCCCGGAATCGAGTGGCGCCGGGTTGCATTTATTGGAGTCTTCTCAGGGGTGAAGTCCCCTCGGATGGGGGAGCGTGGGGAAGAGACAGAGTGCAGGACCACGTGTCCCAAATCTGTTTATGTTGCTGTGCCTGCCTCTGCCCTCTCCCGGAGGCATCATGCCCCCAGCCTATGCCCTGGGCCTCGGATGTGCCAGCCTGCCGCCTGTCACTCGCTCACACGCACGCATGCACGTCTGCACAGACAGGGCCAGAGGAACAGAGTGAGGAGCTCAGCTACTGTCTAAACCTGAAGCCAGCAGCCTGGAGCACTGGCTAGGGGACAGAAATTTAGGGAGGGGGTGTGATTGAAGAGAGAGAAACGGGAGGGACAGCTCTTCTTTGTCTTCTATCGGGTTACATCATTTTCTAATTAGGCATAAAATTGTCTTCATACACTGGTATTGCAGCCTTCATAAACATCACCATTATGGTTCATAAGGATGCCATTGTGGGGAGGCCATCCCAAAATAGAAAGAGCTGGGGAGAGAGGCCTGGAGTCCAGGGAGCCCGGCTTTGTTCTCCCCTGGGAGAAGATGGATGGCCAGTGTCATGCAGATGATGACTTGAGACTATTAAATTGTCAGAGGGGGGAGAATCTTGACCAGACCCCATCGGTGATGGAAAATTCTAGAGATAGAAGCCAGGGGGTCTTGGATGGGAGGGAACGCTGGATAGCTGTATTAGCTGGGCAGGTTGGCTCAGGGAGTAGTTGGTGCCTGTGGAGGCAGAGGGGAGGGTATCAGGCAGCCAGATTGCGACCTCCTCCTGGGACCTCCAGGCTGCAACTGCTCTCGGAGTTCAGGATGTATCTGATCACACTGACCTCCCACTCCAGCCCCATAGCAAACAGGAGGGGACAGGTGGGGCCAGAGAACTAAGAGACAACAGTTGAGGGCTGTGCCAGGCGTTGAAACAATTGGTGCCATTATTTGGTGCTGAGGCCCAAGCCCAGCCTACTGCCGGGTCTGGGGGAGGGGGATGTGGCGCGCCACTAACTGGATAGAGATGGACGGAGGCGCCCTGAGCCCCCAGCATCGTGTCAGACCTGGGGCAATTACTGTCCCGCCAAGGGTGACACATCACCGGCCACCCTGTCGGCCTGCAAGCCGACTGGCTGCCAGCGCCACCTTGGCGATTCCCTCTTGCCTTTACAATAACCCAACTTGACATGAATAACTCCCATGTGCTTGTCTACATCTGCTTGACCTCCTGAACCCGAGGAAACTCTTCATTGCATTTAACTAAGTTACATTTTTTATGTAAGAAAAAGATTTTAAAATTGCAAATTCTAGTCCCTTGTCTTGTCCACCTCTAGTTTGGGTTCTAGTGCATCTGGGGCTTGACTTTATTGTGACACAAACCAGGTTTCTTTTGGTATAAGCCAATACAGGGCTGTGCTTGCTGTTCCAGGTACCCAGGTTGATCTATAGGCTTTTGGTGCTTCAGGCAATGGGCTAGTCTCCAAACCCTGCTCCTTGGGGAGGGAGGATGGAAGCAAGGAATGAAACAGGTAACTTTAAAGTGCTTAATCCCTGCTTGGACCCTTGTAGCTGAGGGTGCATTTGGGGGTCTGGCCCAGAGACAGGGAAAGCCTGTGCCTGCCCTGTATGCACGCTGATCTGATCTGGTAAGGGAGGGTCGGGGAGAGAAATGCCAGGCTGGCGCCAGGAACTGTGTGGCTGGGCGCCGAGGAGGAGGGAGTCACTAGTAGTGAGAAGAGGGAAATGGTTTCCTGGGACTTGGGAGAAATTGCCTGGCCAGGTCACTCTGCTGGAGTGGCCTGGGGATGCCCAGCCAGCTTTGCTTTCCGAGGGTCCCTCTGGGTTGGGAGTGGGGGGGTGGAAGGTAGCATTAATCTGTCACTGCCATGCTGGCAGTCCTCTGAGGCTCTGCTGACTACAAGGCAGAGGATCAGGAGAGGATCTCAGAGGTTTAGATATGGAAGGGCTTCTAGAGGTCAGATGGCTAGGTTGGCCCAAAGGCAAAGATGCGGAAAGTCTCATGCACCCCAGGCAGGTATGCCTCCTGCTCACCCCTGAATCCCCCACCTGCTGAAGAGTGTGAGGTATTGAGGCTAGGCCACGCTAGAGAAACCTCTGTGGAGCACAGGTCCTGTGCCCTTAGGGTGACAGGAAGTAGTGCTTGCAGGAATAAGACCTTGACTTTGCAGTTGCATTAAAACAACACAACATAACACACACACACACACACACACACACACACATTGATCTTAGAGTTTCAATACTCTGGGACCAGTTTTTCTTACATGCTTTCTTTCCATTTTTTAAAACACCCTAGAACATTCCTTTGTCACTCTTCATGTCACTGGCTATAGATATAAATTAGTGGGATCTCTTTGATCTCTAATCCTGTCCATTCATTTATTAGCTGCTAGTCATTCTTTAGTTAATTCCACGAATGCTCTGTGAGGAAGCAGTTCCATATGAGATACAAAAGAAGTAGAAAACACTGCTTTTGAAGACTTAGTAGTTATCTTGGGGGTGGGGCTGGGAAGCAAATCAGATTTAGTGGATCCTGAAGGAGTCTTAGTTACCTAGTCATAGAACCAAGGGTTACAGGTTCAACTAGATTTACCAGTTCCTGATGTGGGGGATTGAGTCAGGTAACTGGACCCCAGTTTTCTCTTCTACTAAATAAGCATGTTGGAACCTGCCTGCTCTGTACCTTCCCGGAAGTTGTCTAGACACATTAAACCTTGAATGCCCATAAACCAGATTCAAGCAAGCACCAACAGTGTGTAGGCTTGAGGAAGACATCTATTGCTGACTACATAGTAGAGAAGGAAGTACAGTGAATGCGTGAAACATGCTCTAGATGAGGAGTCCGACTGTCACTGTGTCAAGTTAGTTGGCTTATTTAATCTTTCTGATTCCTCTTGTATGCAGTGGGAATAATAACTTTGCCCCTTTTACCCTATTAAGTGGCTATAAGGATCATTTCTGGTAATGTTTGTAAATGTGCTCTTGAAAACTAATAAACATCATGGAAATTAAAAAAATACAGACAAGGAGCCATGATTCCACTCTGTAGAAGATGCCCCCACAATGACTGCCAGGGATAGATTTCCTTTGTCTTTTGGCTCTGAAGGAAGTGGAGGATGCTGTGGGTAGCCGCTGAGCACAACTGCAATGGTGCACCATTCGCTAGGCTGTAGACAGGATGGGACATTTTCTCCCTCATTTTTGGCATCTACCTATGGATGCTAAAGAAGTGGTCTTTTCATATGTATACATAAAGTCCCAGAGACATCTAGTACAAACAGTGAAATGGTGCTCTAGGAAGCTTCCTAAGAACTCTGCTGCTTAGAAGTTTCTTAAAAACAAGATGTATTAGTGATTGGGGAAAAGTAAGGAATTCTTTTGAAGCATTTTGGCTGGTCCTCCCTTCTGAAGCAATACCTGTTTTTATCCTCAGCAGAAAAAATAAAGAGAAAGGTAAACTGTCTAAACTCTCTCTCTCTCTCTCTCTCTCTCTCTCTCTCTCTCTCAGTATTTTCATTTCTCAGCTAGTAACTTTGTTAGATTACTTCAGTTGGGTAGATAGAGTGAATTGTATCTTTTTTTTGTGGTACTAGGGATTAAATCCAGTTACTAGGGATTGAACCCATGGCCTTCATACTGGGTTACAACCCTGGCACCTCCTTTCTACCCTGAAACAGGGTCTCTCTGAATCAATAAGCTGTTCAGGCTAGGCTTAAACTTGTGATCCTTTCTACTTCAGCCTCCAAGAGTACAAGGATAAACTTCATCTCCTTGTTGAAATGGGTAGAGGAAAATTGCAATGGGAAAAAGGATACCAAAGGACTTTGACTCTAGGTTGAGAGAAAATATGTACCTCTTTTGGGGAAATCTGGGAGGAAGGGATGAGGGATGGGAATGAAGCCCCCAGAAGGGGTAACCCACTTTTCTCCTGATGTGAACAAAGCCACTGGCCTCAAGGGTATTCATCCCTGTGGCCTGTGGATATCATCCAGCAGATTCTCAATTAAGGGAGCTGCCTTTGCTTTCATTCTCTTAACTTTTGTGTTAAATGTTGACAACCTGATGCTATCTATTATGGTGCCATTATCACAGAATGTGGACTAAACTGGTTCTTTTATCTTCATTATGGGGCTGCCTCACTTGCAGATTTATGCATTTTTGATATTAAATTCTTTCTCTCATTAAGCCTGTGCTCTTGTTGACTTTCATTGACCCCCCGCCCTAGCCCACAATACTTTTCCATATTTAATATTGAAACATTTTTTCTCAATGCCTCTCTCGGCTTTGTTACCATCCATTTGATGGCTGTCCCTAGTGGCCTGTGCTGTTTGTTCTGTTCTTGAACTTGGTGGGGTCACACATTCTTAAACAGTGATGTTCTCTGCATGTCCACCCTTGCTGTCCAGCTAAGTTGCCCTGTGTCACAAGCTCTGCCCTTTTCCCCACCCCTAACTACCAACTGCTCCTAATCACTTAAACAAACACCTTTTCCTAGTGGTGCCCCAGGGCCCCTGAGCCTTTTGGGTTTTGTTTAGCTGAGCTGCTAATGCTCTGCTTGGCCCACCGGTGGCTTGGCCTTGCTGACCCGCTACATCGCGGCTCTTCTCCTTGGAGCGCATGCCTTGTCCAGCGCCCCGTGGGCCAAAGGCCAGGGTCCGGGCAGGATTGACCAGCTGCTTGAGGTGGCCACAAAAGACACCAAAAGACAACTTTGACTTGGACCAGGCAAATGAATGTATTCATTTATCTTTTTCCTCTCCTCCCTCCCACCCCATTCTATCCACAAACTCAATCTACTGCCTGGCTTGAACCTAGACAAAGGGAGAATATTGGGAAGGGGGGTGGGAGAGGCCCATCTCGCACCAGAAATCTTAGCTTGCTTCTTGGGGGCCGTCTGTTCAGTTTCACAACACTTACAAGACCAATTTCCAGAATTGAAGTTGCCTGGTGTTTTGATTCTTCCTTTGCCTGTGCATTTGTGCCCTGAAGGTCCTTTCCAAATGGATACTAATTGTGGGGGCTGCACGCTGCTGGCTGCTCCAATGCCCCAGGGCCCGGAGGACCTGCTTCTCAAAGCCTTAATTGACAAGGACCTGTCTGTATTTAGGAGCAGCTGGTCCAGAGCATTGGCACATCAGTGCAATCTTAACGCAGCATCCCTAGCCCCGAGGAGGATGAGGGTAAATGTGGTTAAAATGAAGGAAGATTTATAGCTGCCCCCCTTGGGTAATAGGACAGAAGACAGCTCCCAAGATTTTCCCCTACAACTGGCTTCATTCATCAGCTCCCCGGCTGGTAACGGGGTAGGAGGCACGTTCAAGCTATTATTGCTAGTGGGGGTAGGGGAGGAGGTCCTCTGGAACAATTAGGCAGGTGACAATATTCCACTATAATGCATCGCCCCCCAAACTGGACCGGCGGTCTCTGGCTTCTGCGGGCCTCGGCGCCGGTCCTCTGCCTCGGTCTGGCTCTGGGTTAATGGTGGCGCCGCGGGCAGGCTGGGAAGGGAGAGGAGAGGGCGCTTGGCTGCCCTGCCCCAGAGCAGGGAGGAATTCGCTGGCCGCTCCCATTCCTCTTTGGGGCGTTTCAAAGTCCCAACCCGCCCGCGATTGCATAGACTCCTTCCTCCCTCCTGCGCCCCAGCGGGCGCGCCGGGTTCCCCAACTCCCGGCTCCACGCTGTGAGCGTCTTTCTGAAACCTGCTCGCTCCGTAGCTACGGCTTTCAGCCGGCGACAAAGAAGGTTTATTGGTTCAAGAGGAACCCGGTTTTGTTGCGATGTGTGGGAAATACTTTGATGTCCACCCAGTTCGCACGTGTGAACAGGGATAATGGGTTTGGGCATCTTCATTGAAATTTGAAGTTTTAAAAGCAGAAATTCTGTAACTTTTGCCTGTTTTCTCAACTTTTTCTTTTTCTTTTTCTTTTTTTTATTCCTTCAGAAACAATGCCAACATTGAAGCCCTCGGTTGGAGTCTGCACAGTTGGAGATCTTTGGTGCCATTTTAGACATCTTTGGATTTCATCAATCAAACTGACTGCATTTTTCCATAAAAACCCTGAATTTGGGTCAGAAAGTGGGCAAAGTAGATAAAGATCATTCGAGCTGTCTTATAAGATGATAAATAGATATCCTTTCAGGCCAACAATGCCAAAGTGCAGTTTTGTGATTCTCTTCCATGGGTTTTGAATGCAGTGAGTCGAAACGATTTATCCATGTTTTCCCATGGTGTAGGGGGTGTCTTACATACTTGTCAATAGTAGCCTGACCTTTTTCCCCACTGTGTTGCCAAGTGTGCTATTTGCTTTGAGTGTTTTTTTCGTGGTGTGAGTGTGTGTTTCCGCCAAAACACAGAGGAAAAGAAAGCTTTAGATATAGCTCAAATTCATAGAATATGGGTCATTTAGATACTTTTCTGTAACTAGACTGGTTGCAGGAGGGCCATGAGTGGGTGTTGAAATTCCATTTGCTCTGTGGTTGCTTCTAAGGCACTTTTGACACCATTTTGCACACCATGCTGGGATGTGAATGCATTTTCTTAAGAGCAGCAGCAGCAGCAGCAACAACCATTGGTATCTATGTCCTTATTCTTGAACTTGACGAATGGACTTTTCTATAAGGTGAATAAAAGGAAACACTAAAAGAAATAGCAGGAAAAAACAAAAAAGGATATTAACTCGGTATTTCCAGGGAACTTTCAAAATGTTAGATGAAATGATTTCTTAGCAAACAGGAACTTTTGTACCTTTCCTCTTCATTATTAAAAAATTATGCTTATTTTGCATATCCTATTATGGTCACTTTGAACTCATTGTCTCAGTTTAATTACCCCTTCTTTTGAATCTTATTGACTGTTGGTGTCAAAAATATTTTAATTTTGATAATCCTTTTACTCAATGTTTTTGGTGAATCAGGTGTTTTAAAAGCTACTGGAAGAATCACTGTTTTTTTCATGGAGAAACCATGATTGTCATTCTTGGCCATTTGTGGCACCCCATGTGTCCTTATAAACTCGCATATCTTGTGGAAGCACATACAGTTATGTAACAAATTCATTTATTTTCTTGACATAGGACCTCTCCCACCCCACTAGTTATCACACAAGCATCATCTCCTTTCTGTGCTTTGTTTTTCCAAGTTTGCTGAATATCAAATATATATTACAAAACATCTACTGATGAGAGTATGGTACAGTGGGAGTTAATTACTGTTATTAACTTACTGGCTTTATTAGTTTTGAATGAGGCACATAGTTAAGGCTACAGTTAGTTAAGTACTCTTTATTAGCTAAAATAACTTGCAATTTTTGAGAGACACCATGTAAGATTTAAAATGCCAACCAGTGCCTTAGAAAAAGGTCACTACCTTGCCTGATTTGTCTTTAATAAGTATTGTTTTCAAGTAGTAGCCATTGTAACTTGATGTATGGCTATCTGAATGACTATCTCGCTCATTTTTCTATTTTTACATTTTATATAATGAAAAACATGTCTACTAAGTGACATTTTAATTTTAAAAGCATCTTCTGAATTTAAGAACAATCACTGCATATAGTAAATCCATGAAGGGAAAATATAATTATTAGAATTATTTATCTAAAATATTTACATATGTTTATTTTGTTCCCTTTTCCACTCTTCATATTTATTTTAAATATGTTTATGATATCCATAGCATCTTCTTAGTAAGGGTGGTGAGGTGGGACATGAAGAGAAAGTGGAATGGAAAAAGCAAAAGTTGAGATTTTGTTAGCCACTTCCGGTCAGGATAAATGGTAAAAGCATGTCTAATGTAATTATATAAATAAATAAAATGGTGGACTTTTGTTTACCATTAAAGTGTATTTTGTACAACTTCCTTCAGAAACCCATCTACCACATCAAATTGTCACTTATGAAATTTTAATTTTGGGTTCTTAACATGTTCTGTATATATGGCAAAAGCCGTTTGATTACTGTCATTGTTGCTGAGAGCAGAGGCCCTATTGATCAAAAGAAAAAGTCAGTTATATACAGCAAATACAGTGTAAACAGCAAAATAGTAAGGTATATCCTTAAAGCCTCAGACATAAAGTTATGCCCTGGAAACATGTATTTGAGTCTGTGACAGCAATTTGGCTTTGTAACAAAGTACTGGTTCCCCTAAGCATCAGAATTATACACTCAAGAGGACATATCAGGGTTGGTTCGATTACTCATGTTTCAGATGATAAAACCAAGCCTGAGCAGATAAAGTGGTGGTCATGCTCAATTCATGGTATTGCAACAGTACTTCAAGTGTAGCTGTAGTGTTTTCCTCCTCTCCTGCTCTTGACTAAGTCAAGAATTTTCTTTTCCATATCTCCCCACACACATACGGGGGAGGGGCACTAAAAGACATTTACATCCAGTTCTTGTGAGCTCTTCCTCCCACTGACAGCATACCTTTAATAAGCTAATGCCTACAGCAGGCCAAAGGAAGAGCAAGGTCAATTAAATCAATGCCAACAGGCCATTTGGGGAGTTAGGCATAGGAGTTCTCCTTTCACGAAAGATATTTGTTGTTGAGAATTAGCTGGACTAATGATATTTCATTTATTTTCCCTACTTATAATAAATTGAAGGAAATTCAAATGTTCCAAGATATAATTACATATCTATCTATCTACCTAGAACCCAAAAACCTGAGGAGAGAGGAAAAGTAGATCCTTGGAGCACCAATTGTCCAGTGAGCCTATGGATTAATTCTGATTTTATTGTATAATTCATTCTCAAGGAGTTTTTTTTTTTTTTTTTTTTTTTGGTGTGTTAGATTGAACCCAGAACTTTCACACACTAAGCATACTAAATGTGTTCTACTGCTGAGCTATATACCCCAACCTCTATAATTCATTCTAAGTAAATGTCTCTAGGTACCTACCACATCCATCCCAAGCAATCCATGTACAATTCACTTCATATTTTAATGCCATAATATTTAAAACCCGTCATCAGGCATAAATCCATAATTTTATAATGATCAATTATGCTTTTCAAAAATCTTTTAAAGCTTATGTAAACATGCACAATAAGCAGCAATAAGATTTTTCTGAATTTCATTAATGGCATTCATTAACTTACTATCATTACCTCCTCTATGAAGGTGATTATCTTCATAGTTATTGTCAAATCTTACTATTTCTGAAAATGATGTTGTTTACTAAGAATTTTGGGAGGAGTTTAAAAGGCAATATAGACTTAATAATTTAAGCCAAACCTATCCCCTGTTCTTATTTAGCTGGATAATTCAAACAAAGCCATCTAGGCAGACATTGTAAATTTTCTAAGGGATTTGACCTTCTGGCCCCTACAACTTTTAAAACTACTTGCTAAAAATAGTACATTCCTACTTCTTTGCAAGTATGCGATGCCATTTTACTTCAGAGTGTTTTCAAGTTTTATTTTTTTGTTTTCAAGTTTTAGTAAGAATTTAATAGCCTTTGATTTAGAGGCAGTCAGAGCAAAGTGGTTGAATTTAATAGAGGCTAACATATGGGCAGGGTTTTAAAAAGTCATTCCCATCCAAACCCTAAAATGGCTTCAATCAGCAGGTATCCCAATGTTTATTTAATGAAAAAATGTGTGAGCAGCTGCTGTTTTCCAATTTCAGATGTAGTTATCTTTCATTGCTCTGCAACAAACCAGGAAGAGGAACACATTTTAGCTGTAATTTGGGATCACTATCAGGCATGTAGGGCTAAACCAGGAGGGTCATAAACAAGAACAATGAAGCTGATTTAGGGAAGAAAGTCAAATGCAATATGAGGATGGATTCTGTGGATTGTGCTTTTGGATCTATTGCTTAGTTTGAGAGTCATATAAGTTTTCAAGTTTAGATTAAGCCTTAAGTGCCTTTGTAGAGATATAAACAAACTCATGTGACACTGATTTTTGATTGACTTTGTGGTACTGCTGCAGATGGACACATGAAGTGAATTGCTGCTAACCAGGGCATGGCAGGCAACACCTAATATTTCTCCTAATCATGCTAAAGNACCAGGGCCATGATATGGCCCAGAAGATTTATGGGACAATTGCTTTCAGGACAGACATTCCTCCAGTGGTGATAATCTAGCTGTGAATGCCTTGTTCATATTACTTCTTAAATCCATGTCTCCTAGGGACTTGGCGCTTATACATATACCAGCGTTTATTTCTTTGGTACATGTGTGAACAAATATGAATTAGAGGGACAAATATGAATTTTTGAAAAAATATGAATTAGAGAGACACATACTGATTGCTCTCACTCATTATAAGTACATGTGTTGGGCCTACTAAGAAGCCATCGACAACCTGAATAGACTCCCTACCTAAGAGAACAATTATAAGAACTTTAAAAAGTTGTATAACTTTGGCCTTGGGATGATTAATTACAGTATTACAACTTTTCCTGATATTTCTTGTGAACCATTCCTAGGTTTGGTGGGGGAACTCATATAAGAATGGTAGCCTTGAGCCTACTATAGAGTGATTTATTATAACATACATACTGATGCTACGTTAAAATTATATCTTTAAATTTTTCCATACAGGGCCAATAAAAATAATGAGAAGTTCCTTTAGAATGTAGGTTTAGTTTCAATGCAATACATATCTTTACATTTTAATGTGTTTATTGATGACTAACGTAATTGGTCTGATTTAGACTCTTAAAGGCTCTAAGTATTTCACGCAAATACCTACTGTGAGGTTGAAATGGAAGGTGAGGGTGGGGAGGAAGTAATCTGAACTGTTCCTCAACTCTAGTGATTTAGTATAGGTGAGAACCATGAGTTTTGATGAACCTAGAATTGATCTGTATTGCCTGGTAGGGATCTGGCAAATGGGTTTGCTGGTGCTCTGATTGCTGTGACCCCCCTCTCATAGCAAGGGAAAGCAGTCAGTTAAAGCAAGGACTGTCTGAGGATAAACAACTGGTTTAGAGCTGGGCACAGCCGTATGTTCCTGGGCAAACTACTGTTCCTACTCCTCTACCAGGATTAAAGGGTTAATGCTTCCTCGGTGTCCACACCTGGAACAGGGAAGAGGCTTCCCCTCAATCCTTGTCTTGGCGGGGGAGCTCCCACGCCGCGCAGGAGTCCCTGGGAAAGCAGCCACAGCCCAGACCCTAACCCTATTCTTCCCCAGGTGCTACCGGGTTTCTTCTCACACCTTTCTTAGCACCTTGGTCGTCCCTAAGGCCTGGCTGACCAACAGATCCGCTGGCTTGGAACCCGTGGACCCTGAGCCTGGGCAAGCCAGGGTCCTCGGATCCAGACGGACAGCAGAGATCTGGAGGGGCTTGGAGAGACCGGCAAATTAAAGGGCGCTGCGGGGGCCCCCGGGGTGCATGCTAATGAGCAGCTTCGCGGAGCAGAGCCGCGCCCGATCGGGGCACGCGATGCCAGTCAGGCCGGCGGGGGGCGCGCAGCTCTCTGCAGCCTCGCTCCCCGGCTTCTCAAAGCCCCTTTCAGCAGCTCTGCGGGCTCCTCACCAGAGGAGTCTGGAGCGACATAAAAGCGCATTATGAAAATTATAATATCAGCCACAGAGCATGTCCACAGAGGCAGCTCTGCACCTTTGAGGCATTGAGCTTCGTTCAGCTGGGCCGAGGGGGAGGGTATCCATTTGAATTCGGTCCTTGAATGGAGGCGGCCACGACAACAGTGCCTCCTTTATCTGTTTGGTCACTTCTGCTTGCTCATTCCCGGGCTGTGGCACCTTATCTCCTTATGGGCAGGGGTGCAGAGCACAACTGGGGCCCCGGTTCACATCCAGGCTGGGACAAGGATGGTTTACATTCCGGTCCCTGCGAGAATGATAAATGAGACTTTCTAGAGCTCGAGGAAATTTTTGTACAGTGGGGACTTGGAGGAGTTGGGGTGTTGCGGGCTGACAGCACTTGTGGGAGTTGTGCCCCATTTTTGTGTCCCTGGGTCAAGCGAGAGGTGCTAGCATTGGGCATTTTCCCACCAGAAACCGGTTCCAGCATCCACAACTATTGGACAGGAGGTGGAGGAACATCTCGAGACTGGGGGTCTGGGTGCAGCCTCTGGGTTCTGGGCAGGGACCTCACGCTTTGGCCTCCAGAACCCAGCCATCGCATCAGAGGTGGAACTGGGGACACAGCGGACCCCGCACGAGGGTCCCCTCCCGGCCTCCAGGGCGCACCACCTCTTTGGCCTGATCCCACCGAGACCACAGCACCGGAGCTCGGACTCCTTCGGACCCCGGGGCGGAATTCGCACGCTGGGGCCTCCGAGGCGAGTCTGATCTATTATCGCAGATGAGTTACCCCACCATTCAGAGTTCTGTCCATTGTCTTGTTAATCACCTTTCATTACAGACTACTCAGGACCGCCATAAAGCTGTTAATATTAATAAGGCCCAGCTCTCTAGCTCCCACACCGCGGTGCTGGCGACTCCCAGACAGCGCAGGTGTCGCGTTGCAACCTGTGCAGCGGGCCGAAGCGTCCCGGGGTTAGAGCACTGACTTGGGGGTGGGGGTGGAGCGGGGTTTGGAGGCGGCAGGTGGTGCGGGCTTCGAAAACAAGACCCGGAAGAAAAACGATAAACAGTAAACGGTGCAAACAAAACAGTAAACAAAAACGGTGGTCCACACAAAGGGACTTGCTCG
>NDGN011367101.1:0-12582 GCA_002564285.1 Tympanoctomys barrerae | reverse complement strand
CTCAGGCCCTTGTGCTTGCCAGGGAAGCACTTATTCCACTGAGCCATCTCCCTGGCCCCTATTATTATTATTATTATTTATTTTGGGGGGGAACTGGGGATTGAACTCAGGCCCTTGTATCGATCTGGATTTTAGAGACCCAGCTTGATGTCGAGATGAATGGTGGTGGCAATAATTGCTATAGCGTATGGAGCTCTAACCTTCAAGCCCTAGCCTGAAAATGTTGGGCAGCATAGCTCCTTTCAGTTGTTTGCCTGAGGTTACATGGTTCTCAAAGCCACAGGCAAGACCTGGACTGGACTGCGTGCCCTAGAACCCCACAGAGCACCGCCCGCTAGGGGGAGGAGCCCCTGATAACGGCGTGTGTGCGTCCACAGCCGTGCATCCGCACGGGGATTTGGAAGAGGGTGCTGGGAGGGAAAGCCACCCTCAGACGCTTCGGTGATTGTCCTGGGTGGGGTTGACGTAGTCCTGGCTTTGGAGTTGGGCACATGCGGGTGTGTGACCCCGCTGAGCCACCTGCGCGGTCTGCACACCCGGAAGGTTGATACTTCCCAGAGGCGGTGTCCAGCGTGGAGAAGCACTGGGTTCCCAGCCTTCCTTCCCAGTAGCCTGGCTCCGTGAAGCTTGACCTGGTTTCTCTCTAGCTCTTGGTCTGTGATTTCCTGAATGATTCAGTCACAGGTCTCCTTCCAAGTGATTCACCCCAGATGAGGCCTGGATGGGATGTCACCGTCAGAGCAGGCCAATGCCTCAGCGCGGGGGCCAGGGTGAGCTCTCGTCTATCAGGGAAGGTCGTCTTCGGCTCCTCAGGGGCCCTGCTCTGGGTGGCAGGCTTCCCAATGCCCCACTGGCTTCCCAGAGAAGGGAATGTTCCCTGGACTTGCTCCAAGAAGCCCAGCCACCCTCTGCACAGGACATCCTCATGCTGAGCCCCTTTAATGGGACAGGTGCGTGCCAGGAGCAGGCTCCCAGGGGCCTCCTTGTGCCGGGCTCCCTTGTGCCAGCCTCCCCTGAGGGCAGCGGTGAGGTTGCTGCCTGGTCTTGGGGGCTGCTGGGGGCTCCCATCTTGGGAGATGGAAGATGCAACTCAGGCAGAGGCTTCAGCTGGCTGCATCGAAGTGCCCAGCCCCTGGGAGGTACTCTCTGGGCAGGATGGAGGAGAGGGGAGGACCCCTGGCAGGGACACTAAGTACTTCATGTTGTCAGTTCACTGTCTTCCTCCAGTGGCCCCCAAGAACATGGCTTAGCAACACTGACTACACCACTCTACTTTGCCCGAGTCTGGGTCCTCGCTTCTGCTGGTCCCTGTCTCACTGTGCAGCTCTGACTCGTACTGATCCTCCTGTCTCAGCCTCTCCAGTGCTGGGATTACAGGCGTGCACCACCTCACCCGGTTTCAGGGCCAGCATGGCATGTGGTACTGGGGATTGAACCCAGGGGCTTGTGCTTGCCAGGCAGGCTTTAGACCACCGAGCTGTCTCCTCAGCACCACCCTTATGATAACTTGAAAAGCTTTTTTTGTCCTGGGAGGACAGTGAAGCAGTAGACATGTATTTACTCAGGCAAGCTCTTGCCATAGGAGAACAGAGCTGTTGCTGATCTCAGGGCTGTCACTTGGGCGGGGTGACCACAGGCAGGTTATTTACCTTCTCCGGGCCTCCGGATCTTCATCTATAAAGAGCAGGCGAAGCATACTTTTCAGTGTGCTGCTGACTTGCCGAAATAATGACCACGAAACGCCTGGCACAATGCTGGGTGCACAGGCGAGCCCACTTTGGGCAAGGACATGGTCTCTTCTGCTGTGTGCCCGCCTGCCCCCTGCTATGTCATTTTGTGCTTCACCCACTTGCTCCGGGTGGTTGTCGCAGACTTCCACTGGGACCCTGTGGAGCTGGGATCAGGGTGCCTCGCCCCTGAGAGCAGCCTGGCCTGGAGCTAGCCAGTTCACACCTGGGCCTGCAGTTGAGCACCGGATGGGGCCGACACTCAGACTTCTTGCCGGTGGCTGCTGCTCCTGGGGACCAGCGAGGACCTGGAGGTGGCCTTTTCCCCGTGTGCAGAGACAGCTCAGGAGACACAGCAGTGAGGAGGAGCTTGGAATTAGGGCCACACCACTGGCCTTCAGCTTGTGCTATGTCCCGTCGCCCAGCATGGTGCCAAACCAAATGGGCATCTCACTCCCTGGGGACCTGGAGGGATGCCCTGTGGCACTGGCCGGTCCCAGTCTCCCTGTCTGCCCCAGGCTGCAGGGTGCCAAGCCCTTCTGAGGTCCACCCTTCCTCTGCCAGGCTGTCTTTGCTGACTGGGGCTGTCGCTCCAGTTGCGCTCCGCTGAGCAGCCTCTTGCCTCGGGTGACCTTGCCAACACACAAGGGCAACGGTGGTGGTGAGGTTCTGGGGACTTTCATCACAGGGTGGAGGTACTGCATGCACTGGCCTGAGCTGGGGCAGGCGCTTCTGTGTGGCTAAACTGGAAACAGGAGCCCAGCAGCTCCTGCTGGGAAGAGAATGGGGGCGGGGTTTCCAGCTTCCACCGCCGCAGCAGCTCCCTTGCTCATGGGTAAAGGGCCTAGTGTTGGGTCTGGATAGAAGGTGATCTGCTGGGCTGCAGGAGCAGGGCAAGTGGGAGGGATGCCTGGGGCGCTGATGTTAAAGCCTTGTAGCTCCAGTCTGGGATATAGGAGTTAATAATTTTTTCTCCTTGTTTATAATTCACCCTGTGTTTTCCCCATCACGCGGATCCATCCGTGCAGCAGTTGTTTTCTCCAACATCTAATTTGGCAGGTCCTGAGCTCTTGGAAGGCACAGGTGTCTCAGGGGTCTGCTGTGGTCCGGAGGGGGAGAGGTTTAGTAAGTGCGTGTTGGATGGGTAGGTGGGAGAGGACCAGGTGAGAGAGGTCACCTCTGTGGACATAACAGAGTTTTTTGTTTGTTGGTTTGTTTTTTAATTGGATACAGGGTCTCACTACACAGTTCAGATTTGTAGTGATCCTCCTGTCTCAGCCTCTCCAGTGCTAGGATTACAAGCGTGTGCCACCATACCTGGTTTCAGCGGCCAGTACGGCATGCCCTGGGTTTCCGGGGCCAGCACAGCATATGGTACTATGGATTGAACTCAGGTCCTTGTGTCTACCAGGCAGGCACTTAGGCCACTGAGATATCTCTCCAGGTATTGGTTGGGTTTTGGTACTAGAGATTAAATCCAGGGCCTTGGCACTGAGCTACTTCCCAACCCTTGATTTATTTGTTTAAAACATCATTTATCTATGCTGGTTTTTTTGAGGCAGGGTCTTGCTGTGCAGCTCAGGCTAATCTTGAGCTCACTTTGTAGCCCAAGCTGGTCTCAAACTTGCAGTGATCTTCCTGCCTCTGCCTTCTGAGAGCTGGGATTACAGGAGTGCACCACCATGCCCAGTTCCCTTTTTTTAAAAAAATTGAGACAGGGTCTTACCATATGACTAAGTTTTGCCTGGGTTGGGCTCGAACGTGTTAGTTTCCTGCCTCAGTCTCCCCAGTTGCTGGTATTATAGGCATGCACCAACTATGGTAGGGTCCTAGGGATGAGCCAGGTCTTTAAATGTCCTTGAAATAGTCCAGGTCTGGCAGCATTCTTGTGGGTACCCTGTGTGTGTTAGGTGCGGAGAAGACTTAACTGCAGTGGGGACTGGTAGGTGGCTGGGCCAAAGACCCCAGAGATGTAGTGGCTGCTGTTGCAAGAGGGGTCCCAAATGCATGAATGGTCTGGAGCCACGTGCAGCACAGAAGCCCAGCTTCTGAGGCACAGAGAGGACAAGCTCCGTTGGGCTGGAGAGCTGCTCTGCTGGCCTGCAGGGCCCAGCTCAGAAGGGCAGGAGAGGCTGGGGGCACAAGGGTGCACAGACAGCAGGACCACGCCTGCCAGCACAGTGGCCCTGAGTCAGGCTCTGTCTATGCTCATGGGCAAGAGTGGGAAGCACAGTTCAAGTTCCCAGTCTTAGATGCACACACACTGCTCGGGAGTCAGGCACCTGGGTAATTTGGAGCCTGTCCTCATTACTTTTCTCATTGCTGGGATAATGTACCCAACAATCAAAGGTAAAGAAGGAAAGGTATATTTAGCTCACAGTTTGTGGAGGGTTCAGTCCATAGTCGGCTGGCTCCAAGGCAGGGTGGTGTGGTACAGGGATATGGCAGAGTAGAAACAGTCCATGGTAGTGCAGGCAGGAAGCGGCGGCAGCAGCAGAAGCAGCAAGCCTGGCCTGAAAGTTTTCTGTCCCTTTGTTTTCCATCCAGGCTACCAGCCTATTGGTGGCTGCCACCCATACCCAGGATGGGGCTTCCATTATTCATATTCTTTATCCTGGTATCATAGCCTTAATCCACAGTCACACACTCTACTCCAGCCCCCTTCAAAACTTCCCACCTGTGACCACATTAGGCTTTGAGGGGTATCTAGATATGAGCCATAAGACATCCTCTGCCAGCAGCTCTGCGTCCATTGGTGGGCTTCTGTATCCTGAAGTAAAAGATCTGAGCCATCTCTCTTGGGGGGCTCAGTCCACACCACAGACTCACCCATCGCAGTCAGAACAGAACTAAACTTGGGTTTGGAGTGCGGGGTCCACTTAAGGCTTTGCGTCACTGTGTGGCTTTGGGGTGCTTCCTCAACTCCTGTAAGCTCCCCTTGCATATGGAACTCTGCCCCATGCACCTCCTGGAGTAAGGAGGATACCGAGTCAGATGATCCCTGTAAGGAAGCATCTTCTCCCTAGTACCCAGACAAGATCAGGTGCTGTTGCTGCGTTCGGGTGACACTCAGCAGGGCTCCCCAGTTTGACCCCGCAGCTCCCCGCTGCTCCCTGCTTCTGCTGTGTTCTCCAGTGCCTGCCCTCCATTAAGCATTTGGTTTTGTTTATTTGCTTTGGCTCCCCATAGAGACAAGAGGCCTCCCGAGAGGTGAGGAGTCGTCTGGCAGCCGGGCCAATGCCCAGGCCTCCCCGTAACCAGTGACCGGCAGTGCCACATGTGATTTCTCTGCTCAAAGTGGGTGGACCTGAAGTTGGGTCAACTTCCTTTACCATGGACTCTTCCGGCTCCTCCGGGAATAGCCTAATCCCTATCCCCAGAGGCGATCTGGTCTCCATGAGCTGGGCCAAGTTGCTGTCCAACTTGTGACAGAGTCTAGTTTCTAGCTGGTTCCACCCTGGACGCAAGCACAGACTTAAATCACTGTGAAACAGCACGTAAGCCAAGATCATTCTCTCCCGAGGGCGCTCTGGCTTATCCAACTCCTTAATTGTAGGACTTTTTAAAAAGAGAAAATATGGTTTTCTATCTTTTTTTGAGTGCGCAGTAGGAGGGATGATAGGGAAGAAATTGCTGAGAAAATTAACCGTGAAAATTACAAAAACAACAGGTCTATGTTTTGATGTTTTGTTACAGGGAGGGAGAACTATATACTTGGCTGTTCTGGTCTCTGGCATGGCAGAGGGCCTACAGGCAAGGCTCTGGAACCCATGTCAGAAATTAGAAACCCTAAGCCGTCTGATTTTGGAGGCCCCACCCTGAAAAGCATTACAAAGCACCTACACCCCACATTAGAGATAATTTTATGGGGGATCAAAGAAAATTTGGGGACCTTCGCAATCATAGGAAAGACCTATTGCTATGATGTAAACTGTATTATATTCATTAATAGCTGTTTCAGAATTGGCTTCGATGATGTTGACAGTGTTGTTTTGTAAATAGGTAACTAATCACATGGTAAAAATAGCTTTATAGTTCTTCGTGTTTGGGAGCCAATACTTTTTTTTTTTTATTATTATGATTTTAAAGGTTTTTATGGGTCCTTGGAGACCTGCAGGCTTCAATCTCCTCCTCTGTCCTCTTAAAAGTCTTGCTGGAGTAAGGAGGACACCAAGTCAAATGATCCTGATTTTCTGGGCTTGCACAGATTCAGTCTCCACTGTAAGCCTTCTTTAAAACTCATTTTTCCCATCTATAAGTGGGGCTAATTTGCTATCATTTCCTATGATAATTGGTAAGATTAGCCAAAATAATGGATGGAAGTACATAATCCAGGGCCTGACTCTCTGTATACAGTTAAAATGTTAAATGTGTTAGCTTTTTAAAAATCAAATAAAAATGAATAGGATTCCGGAGTTCAAAAAACATTTACACAATTGTATTTGCTTGTTTTTATCTTATTCTGCAAGCCCAGATTTAAATATATACGTAGTAATCAGCAAGTAATCCATTTATCCAGAAGGTAGAATTTTTGTCCGTCTCTAAATGTCCTGTTGATTAAAATGCTTGCTGGAAGAATTAACAATATACATATAGTTAAGGAGAGGAGGAGGTTTTGGGTGTACTTGAGGAGACAAGCTTCTCAGGCTCTCAGACACACCTACTTGGAAGCAATTAGCGTCTTAATTAGGGCACATTCTTATCAGATCGTCAGAACCTAGGCTTGGCTCTGCCGTCCGTCCTAGGAGAGCTGCTTGTACTTGGTAAAAAATACCAGGCAGCTTCTGTACCTTCCCACCTCCATCCTCTCTGAGGTAACCTCAGGGGCCTGGTGGGGTGAGAGACGGGGCGCAATAGGTGTTCTGGGAGTCTTCAGAGGGTTTCTCCCAAGCTCACGATGAACAGAAAAAGGCACCTGATGTGTGTGAGTCACACCCGCATGAGCAACCAGCTCGTTTACCCAACATGGTATTTGGCCATCTTCTTGCTTGTCTTTCTCACTGGAAGGGTGAAGAGATGGATTGATGGAAGGGAGGCTGCTGGCTGGAAAATCTGTGGACACTACACAGAAGGTACTAGGAGCTGCGTGGCAGCTCTTCAGTGCGGCTGGTTTTGGTGTCAAGGCCAAGTGTCTGGGTCAGCCGAGCACACACTGTATTCATGATGGTGTGGAAAGCCGGGGATTTGGAACACCCAGTTCTAGCTTGGGCTCTGTTAGTAATAAGCTGTGGGGCTTCAGCTCTTCACTCTGACCATAGATTAGTTAGGGCTTACAGCATATTGAATTCAATAAGAATGATAGATTGGGGAAACTAGATACTTTCAAACCAATGAGGTTTTATTGTCTGGTTAGCAGAGTAAATGCAAACTGGATAATGGTCTCATTCGGCAGATTCCCAGATGGCTCAGCGACCATGCCCAAGATATCAATCAAAGGCTTGTTTTGAACTGTAGTTGTGTGGTAGGTTCCCCTCTCAGTCTTCGTTTGCACCAGTGACTTGACTGCAGATCAAGAGAAGCTAAAGATGACACCAGGCTAGGAGAGAAGCCAAGAAGATGAATGGTAGCGTCAGGGTCCCTGATAGTCTCCATGGATCTGAGGGCTTAGCCAAACCCAACAAGATGGAAGGCTTTCAACTCTTGCTGTTCAATTTCATGTGGTTTTTACGTTTAGAAGCACAAGAACTAGATTAGAGACCCTCTGTTGGCAGCAGTTCACATGAAAGCGATCTGGAGGCTTTCGTTGACCACAAGCCTAATATGATCCAACAGTGTGACTGTTGCTAAAAATGCTAAAATACTGGTCGGCCGCCTTCATAACCAGATGACATCCAGGTCCAGGGAGGTGACAGAGCAGAGACTTCTGGCTTGAGCAGGTCACACCTTAAGGAATTTATTTATCCAGTCCTGAGCATCATATCTGAAGAGGAAAGGAGTGACTACTGGGGCCGCGTGATGAGGGGAAAAGTGATTAGCTGCTGTGGGGGAGACCAGCTAGGTGCTTGCCCTGTCAGAACCTCTGGCTAGGCACCCTGGAAACCACCATTCCCCAGCCTTCCCTGTCAGACACCTGGGCCATCTGAGAGCTTCCAGCTGAGCTGAGCTATACCTTTTCTATCCTGTCTTGTAAAATATCCTCAGGATGCTATGCCTTGCTCTTTTCCTGAATTGTCCTGAGATATGGCAGAACAATGTCAAAGGAAGTGGGCACTGGGAATTATTTGGAATTCCAGCTAGCGTCTCCCAATTGAGCATCCAATTGAATTGTGAGGACAGCAGTTAAGAAATCTTGTGTTGAACCACTGCAGTTTGGGGAGTGTTTGTTACTGCAGCAATGGCCCTGATGACTCTCATACAACTGAGGACAGCAAAGATCGATGGAAGAAGGGATGGTTATGTACTAATAGTGTACTAATAATGTGTGTAAAGATTAAACTATCAGGACAGACTTGTTTTTCACACACTACAGGGAACTTGTGAAAATGGAAGATGATTTTATTCTCTTGGAATTTCCCAGGAAATGGCTAACTTCTGAATGATGACATCATGCCCCCTCAATGAACACCTTTCCAGTGATTGTTCTGTTGGTTGGTTGGCTTTTTTTTGGGGGAGAAGGTGCCTAACCACGCATCCTTTGTTTGCTAGCTATGTGACCTTGAGCAAGTTAGCTGACCACTCAGGCCTCCAGAGTTGTATCTATAAAGAGGGTGTGGCACTAGTACCTACTTCATGGAGACTTTGTGATAATTAAGAGGGTTGACTATGACTTACAGTATGTGGGTTGCTAGGGTGTGTGTGTGTATGTGTGTGTGTGCATTTCTAAGGAGCTGTGTTCAAGAACTTGCTACTGGAGTCTTTGAAAGGTGAGGCCAATAGAACTCTGCACATATGCAGATGAGATTTGGGCTTTTTCCATAAATGTTAAAGGCAAGCCCTCTCTGCCCTTCAGTGTCAGAGTGGCATTGTAGGATTGTGACAACTGGGATTACTACAGGGAAGGGGTGTGGAGAAGGCTGGGTATTCAAGAACAGAGCTGGAGCCCTGGTTCAGAGAAGTGGAGCCTACAGGAAGAGGAGCATCTGATATATAGGGAAGGACTGCCTGGGCTGAAGTGTCAGGAACCTGAAGTTGGGCCTCTACTGGAGATAGACAAGTTGGGATGCCATCGGGGAGTAGCCAGATCCTCCTTATGTTTCAGGAGCCACATGAGACTGGACTTTGGAGAAAACATCCATGGAGGCTTATATAAAAGTGGTGTCACACAGCTGTCATCCCAGATACTAGGGAGGCTGAAGCAGGAGGATTGAAATTTGGAGGCCAGGCTGGGAAACTTAGAGAGACCCTGTCTCAAAATAAAAGGGGTATTGTTACACAGATTCAATGCAATCCCTATTAAAATACCGTTAGTATACCTCACAGACCTAGAGAAAACATTCCTAAAATTCATCTGGATCCAGAAGAGACCTAGAATAGCAAAAGCAATTTTAGGCAACAAAGGAAAGGCATGAGACCTAATAGTCCCTGACTTGAAATTATACTACAAAGCTACTGTGATAAAAATCAGCATGGTATTGGCTGAAAAAACAGAAGTGAGAGTCAGTGGAATAGATTAGAAGATACAGACACAACCAAAAACAGTTTCAGCCAATTTATCATTGACAAAGGGGCCAAACATATTCACTGGAAGAAAGATAGCCCCTTTAATAAATGGTGCTGGAAAAACTGGCTTTCCACATGTTGAAGACTAAAATTAGCCCTATATTTATCACCATGCACCGAATTAAAGTTAAAATAGGTCAAAGATCTAAATATTAAAACAGAAACACTAAATATATTGGAAGAAAAAGTAGGTAGAAATCTTGAAAACATAGGGGCAGGTAGAAACTTCATGAACAAAAACCAAACAGCACGAAATACTTCAAAAAATCAACAACCAGGATCTCATCTTACTGAAAAGCTTTTGTACATCAAAATAAATCAACAAAGTAAAAAGAAAACCCATGAATTGGGAAAAATTTTAGCTAACTGTTCCTCAGACAAAGACCTTCTACCTAGAACATATAAAGAATTTTAAAAACTCAGGCCCCCAAAAGTCAAAGACCCAATCCAAAAACGGGCATCTGAGATGAATGTACACTTCTCAGATGAAGAAATCAAATGGCAATTAAATGTATGAAAAACTGTTCAATAACATTGGTCATTTAAGAAATGCAAATTAAAACAGCACTGGGATTCAATCTCACCCCAGAAGGAATGCTTATCATCAAGAGGTCAACCAGTAACAATTGCTGGAGGTACTGTGGGGCAAAAGGATCCCTTTTCCACTGTTGATGGAGTGTAGACAGTTATAACCATTATGGAAATCAGAATGGAGATTCCTTAAAATCTAGGATTAGAGGTCATAGTCAACCAGCTATTCCCCTTCTGGGTATTTTTCCAGAAGAACTGAAACCATCTTACCACAGTGATATATGTGCATCTATGTTTATAGCAGCACAATTTGTCATAGCTAAATCTTGGAAAGAACCCAAATATCCATCAGTTGAGGAATGGATGAAAAAGATGTGCTATTTTTATACAATGGAGTATTACTCAGCTATAGGAAAGATAACCTCAGGGATTTTGTAGGTAAATGAATGCAGACTATACTCATAAGTGAAATAAATCAAACCCACATATATAAACATTGTCTCCCTAATGTAGGACTCCAAAGAATAAATAAATTCAGAAAGATACAATAGATACTGTAAAAGGGAAAGAAACTGCTCACAGGGAAGAGGGAAAGGAGAAAAAAAAGAAGGGGAACATAGATGCATATGCATAGGATAGTTTGGATAATTGTACTGCTGATTGCTACTGGTCTTTTGGAAGGAACAGTAAATGCTTAATTGTTTTCTCCTTTTTAATTTTTTTGACCAATTTTGCACACTTATTTCAGGTACTTTGAACAACTAATTTGAAGACAACAATGTGTACTATAACAACTATTGTTGCATTCCTATCATCTTGATTAGTGAAATTCTGTATTGTTTCTAATGTTTTTCAAAATTATTTTTTATTCTCTTTAAAAAGATAAATAAAAAGACCCGATGATGTGGCTCAGTGACAGAGTGACGTGGGTTCATTCATCTCTAGCACCTCAAAAGAAAATAGGGAGTAGGGATTATCTGTCCCTGGGCACACCGTGTGCCCTGGTGTCATGAGTGCCATCTTGACACGTTGTTGCTGTGTGCACTGGAAGAGCCTCTCTGGATCTCACCCTTCCCCTCTGGCAGTCGGAGGAGCAAGCCAAAAGGCCAGAATATGTTTGTGGAAGACATCTGAGAAGTCACTTATCCAGCCCCAAAGGGCTGCTTTCGAGTTTGGTTTTAGCAATGAAGGGACATTCTAACCTCTAAAATGGGCCCAAGTTACTTCACGAGGCAAAAGGCACCAAAGTGAAAGGCAGGGAGCCAGGATGTCAGAGTTGGTCTTCCAATGCGTAGAGATAGGCCAGGTGTGGTGACCTGTGACCTGCGCCTGTAATCTCAGTCCTCTTGGAGGCTGAGGAAGGAGGATCACAAGTTGGAGCCCAACTTGGTCAACTTAGCAACTATATGAGACCCTGTCTCACAATAAAATATTTTAAAATGGGCCACTGCACTAGCTCTGGGTGTTTGCAGCCTTCACTGCCCATGGGACTGTTAGGTCCATCTCTGTCCAGGAAGCAGAGTAGGTAGGTAGAGAACAGGGATGAGCACAGACACCTGAGTGGCTCACAGACACAGTAGCACTAGCTACAGCCTGGGAGGGTTTCACACACTGCACAGGCGGTTCATGGAGCATTCTTCTCAAATGAGAAATCCTGCCTTTTCTTTGCCTGTTGCCTTTCTTTTCCTAATAAAATAATTAAAGCTGCATTTCTGGAGGCTGCCACTCTGCCAGCCTGGCTTTCCTGTGGGGAGTGGAGAAGCCTGGCTGGTGATGGAGTGAGGAAGGTGTTAGGCCAGGGAGGGGCCTGCCAATTTCTCACTGCCCCCGATGACATATGACTTTGCATGTCCCCGGGTCTCCAGGGCTGCAGCCAGCTGTGTGCTTTTGACATGTGTTGGATATTATTGGTGTTTTTGTAGTAATAACCATGGTCATGAAAGGGACTAAAATTAATTAAAATGTAGTGCTCTGTCACATTTTACATTATTTGATACAAGTGCCTGGCTGGAGAGGGTCTCCCTTGGGGTGTCATCTCATCCCTCTCCCTGTCTCTACCGGGGCTCATGCCCTAGTTGGCCCTCTCAGCCAGCTTAGCAGATGGCCAACAAGGGAGACTCTACTGTCCTAGAGCTTAGAAATGTTTCTCTGAAGGATTCTTCATAGTTAAGCTACAGGAAGAAAGAGCGTGTCACTCACATGTTGTGTTTGCCACTGCAGAACCACCCAAGGAAGCCCCAGCTAGTTGAACTCATCACACACTAGTTCAGAGGTGAACAGTCTGGCTCTTGCTTGAGGGTGAGGTCCTTTAATTCAGCTTACATTATTAACTTTTGGGGCTCTCCCACTAAAGGCTAGCATTGCTGGTCTCTGCCCACTAAATGGCAGTGGCAAACCTGGGTGTAATGGTGAATGCCCAAGCGCTGGGAGCCTGAGGCAGGAAGGTCACAAATTTGAACTCAGTTTAAGCAATACAGAGAAGTAGTGAGACCCTGTCCCAGAAAAATATTTATTCATATGCCAGCATCATTCCTATGGCACCAGACCCCAATGTGCCTGTCTTAGCTACTCTTCTCTCGTTGCTGGGACAAATACCCGCCACCTTCATTTTGAAGGAAGGAAAGGTTTATTTAGCTCACAGTTACTGGAGGGTTCAGTCCATATT
>NDGN011367089.1:0-10283 GCA_002564285.1 Tympanoctomys barrerae | reverse complement strand
TTGATTTGAAACTGTCTAATTGCTGTTTATCAATAAAATTCTGAAAGAAAGAAAAAAAAAGAATAAGATGTGCTAGAAAAAACATTTTTCTATTTCACCTTTATTTCTTGCCTTGTTGCCTCTTGTTTTACAAAAATCTGGGATTTTTTCCCAGATTGGTACTTTTTCCTTGAAGATAGAATGTAATGCAAAAATAACTTAGATAAAGGTTTGAAAGAAAACAGCATGACTTAAGAATACAAATTATAGTTACAGGGAAGATCTTCCTGTAGGATGGGAGTTGGCTGGACTGAACATTCTAATCCCAGAAGTGCTTTCTTGCCTCTCATGTATCCGTTAGCCCCTAATTCTTTCAGAGCTATGGTCCCATGTATATCCCTTTCTGCCTTCATACCTTTTACTCTTCTCCTTTCCTTTGCCTCCTACAGATCATCCCATTCATCCATAAACAATGACATTCTGATTTAAAAATGGAAACTGTCAACTCTGCCTCCTTCAGCTACAGCCCCATCTTTTATATTTTTTGCAAAAGGTCTTGAAAGAGTGGTGTATGCACCTTCCCTCACTCCAGGTTTCCTTCTAAATTCTTTGTACCTAACTCTGTATTCTTAGCTTTCTGATGAAATTCTGTCGACTGATATCCTTTTCAGAAAGTTCCATGGTGTTACCCTTGATTTCCCATGGCAATGAAGTATTGCTATTTTCTCTTTGAAGCCTCAGATTTTCTCCTCTCTTCTCAGATCTCCTTGCCCCATTGCTCCTTCCAGCCTCCTCCCTGCTCTGCCTCTTTAACTGGACCCTTCTTAGCTCAGTTCACTGCAAATTCCCCAGGTGTTCTTTTCCTCAGAGAAGTCTGCTGTTGATAGTTTCAGTAGCGACATCTAAGAGAGCGCTGCACCTCGTAGTGTTTCCCCTACTAGCAATGCTCTTCCTGCTTCTCTTTGCCTACCCCGTTTTCCCTTTAAGTTTTAGACAAGTTCAAACATCTATTTCCTTGAAGTCTTCTCTAGCAGCTGAAGCAAAAACTGATTTTTCTCCCTTTTGATCTTATAATTTAATGTCTATGCTCTGTGCTTCTATACTTTATTTAATTGTTCATATTTTTACATTGTGTCTGTTTAACTGACCTGCACATTACTATACGTGGGGGTTGACTTTCTCTGAACATCTCCAAAGCATGGGATAGTGCTTTGTATAAGTACTAGAGAGCTAATGGCTGCATTCAAAGAGGATGTGGGACCCACATGTTGGTATAAGCTTGAACACCAGCACCAGACATACAGCTCAGTGGCACAAGTGCTTGCCTGGAAAGTATATCTTTTTTTCTCATTAAAATGAATAAAAAATAAAAAATAAAGAAAGTACAAGGGCCTGAATTTATTTCTAGTACCAAAAAATAAAAAACAAAGTTTGAATATCAACTTTTGCTACGAAGATTTCATGTTCACATACTTGCAACAAAAAGAAATCCTGAGACAGGTGTTATAGCACATGCCTATAATCTCAGCACTTGGGAAGCTGAGGCAAGAAGATCACCTTGAGTTCAAGGCCAGCCTGGGCTATATAGAGAGACTCTGACTCAAAAACCAAGCAAAATAAATAAATAAATAAATGAAATGAAATCTTGCTTATGACTCCTCAGAACTTTGGATTGTCAAGGTGCCTTTGATTCTGTGCAGGTTAGTTTTCTTTTCATTCCCTTTCTTTCCTCCAATGAAGATATGAACCCAGGACCTTGTATGTGCCAGAAAGGTACTCTACCGTGACACTGAGCTACATCCCAGCTTTTTTTTTTTTATCTTGGGAGACAAATAGAACTGAAGATTTTCTTGGATTCTGCTGCTCTACTGTAGTTACTACTCAAACTTCTAAGGAACTGCTCTAATCTCCTTACCATCCATCTCCCTCCTCAGCTCCCTGTAGCGTGCTCCACACCTCTGTCCTCCTTTGCCTGCACCCCCGGCACCCCTGCCACAGCAGGTCTCTCCGGGTGCAGATCTGCTCTTGTATCTCTGCGTGTATGTATCCCTTAGTTGTGCCCCTCCCTCTGCAGGCTGCTCTGGCTTCCCTTACACAGCACTTTTCACTCTTCTACTTTTACTTACCCAGAGTGACGCTATGGCGGTGCCTCTGGATGCTGATAGGGTGGAAGCACCAATCTGAGTACAGAGAGACTCAGCTTTTCTTCCTTATTCAATGAACTACCGTGGGTACACATTTTAGGTTCTCTAAACTCCCAAAATAGGGGCTGGCGAGATAGCTCAGCATTCTAAAGCACCTGCTTAGGCAAGCTTAGGCAACCACAGGGACCATGGTCTGATCCCCGGCATCATATGCCATGCCAGCCCCTCCCTCAGGGCCAGCACACACACACAGTAACAACTCCCAAAATAAGTAGGTTGCACTCAAGCAGCCACAAACTTGCAGCAGTCTTCTTGTCTCAGTGTCCCAAGTGCTGAGATTACACGCATGTGCCACCACAGCCAGTTTATGATCCACATTTCACACTGGGCCTGTGTATGTGTACGGTTATAAAATGCTTATATGCCTGTGTACATAACACACACACATACACAAAAGTAATACATGTTTACTTTTACTTCAGGAGATATATTCTGAATTTTTAAAATTCAGTTTTATATTATTTTTCAGAAATGCTGGTTGCAACCTGCTAAACAGACCTCAAGACAGAATCATGGGGAAAAAAACAATAAAGACCTGATCATGAAGCCTGGGGTTAGCTCATTGGTAGAGCACTTATGTAGCATACACAGGGCCCTGGGCTCAATCCCCAGCACGACAAAACAATCCGGTCATAGGTAGTTATCAAGTATTTATAAAAATGCTAGGTTTGCTGATATATAGATCCCTTTTAGTAACAATATAAAGCAGGGTCTTTACAGGTCCAAGGGCAGATGTAGCCTTCCTAAATCTTTAGCTTTAACATTCACCTGAATTCTAGTTTCATATTTCTTTCTGGAAGAGTTTTTCATTTCAATATACTAGATTTACTTAAATGCTACAAAGGTAATAGGGAATCTGGAACATTAGGTCCCATTTCCATTACAACTATGCTATTACTAGCAAATGCAAGATTTTAAAGACAACTCTTGGTCTAGTAATAGTGGGATAGCTCACACTATCCTAAACTCCATACTGATAACTATTAACAACTTTGGACAAGATGTTAAAGCAATAACTACAAGGGGCAGCCAAATAGCTCAGTGGATTAAAGCACCTGCAAGCAGGGGGTTTGATCCCCAGGTCTGCAGTACCAGCCCTGCCCTCAGGGCATGCTGAGACATTGAGACTGGGCATGGTGGCATGTGCTGTCATTCCAGCTCTTGGGAGGTATAAACAGGAGGATCACTATGAGTCTGCTCTAGTAGTGAGACCCTAAACACCCTGTAGACCCTTCCCTAAAATTAAAAAAAAAATTACATGCAAGCACTAGAAACCAGTCAAAAGCAGAAACTGAAGAGAATGTGACTGAGAACAAGAAAAGGAAACTAAGTTAGTTCTACATTGTCCGACTACTCTCAGGTGGCAGTCCCTAGCAGGCTCTTGGGATGCGGGGGCATAAAGTGACAGCAGAGAGCCAGCAAGTGGCACTCTAACTGGGCTAAGGAGCCAGAAGCTCAAGTCTGCGACTCTATAGAGGATAGTAGATGTTAAGAAGATATTCATAGAAAAGAGGAAGCCAAGCAGAGAACCCCAAAATCTATTCAGCAATTTCCCTGCAATTCTTGAAAGGAACTATGCATGTCAGCAATGAGATTCCAAGGAACCTGGCAGAATCATTAGCAGCTGAAGCTGAAGAGCCCTGCAGATATCTAGCAACTGACGGCTGCTGCGAAGGCAGGTTTGAAAAGTGAGACACTGCAAAAGTTCTATCAACATTTCCAGTTTTCCACTGAAACCTCAGTAAAGCCTCACCTTAAGAGTAAAGGCCACTTCCCAGGACTAGGCGCCACAGCCTAGAACCAAGGGCAAAACCTTCACATACCTGCCCTAACAAACGAAGACAGGCTTCCAGAGGAAAATGCACTGATAAAACATGAGGGAAAAAATCCAGGGGACACCTTGGTTTCAGGCATGGGAGACGAGTCAAAGGGAGCCACAGAGCAGCTTTGTTTCTTTGATGAATTTGAGATGGGAAGGACAGGAATGAGAGAAGAAATAGGGAGAAACAGGTTCGGTCCACTCAGACCCCTAAAGTTGAGGTGCTTACTGGCCCAAGGGCAGATGTCCAAGGAGGAGGAAGGACTGTCAGTCTGGACTTTCAAAGGACAATGAAGTAACAGTCTGGTGGAGAGACGTGTAAAGGAAAAAGGAGGTGGGTACATAGAACACAAACAAGTGGTCACTTATGGTACTACATTCCACACCTGGGTGCTTTACTTCTCTTATCCCACTATAAGACAGGTATTATCCTCATTTTATCTCTAGGAAACCTGAAGCTCAGAGAGGTTAATAACTTGCCTAAAGTTACGCTGTTAGTAAATGGTGGAGCTCACATTTGAACTGAAAGTAGAACCACTCCACCACCTCTCCGACCTGTTTCTTCTCTGTAACCACATGTGTGTAACACTTTGAAGGGCCAAGATCTGTACTCTAAGGTACCCAGAGTGTTAGAAGGCAGAAAAGTTGAGATTTTATTATTGATCAAAGAATCTGGAATAAAAATGAGGGATTCCAACTGAGCTAAAATATATGAATAATACTTCCAAAGTTAAGTTCTCCAATTCAAAGTTGTAAGAATGGAAATGATATGAAATGGCACTGAGCTGTTTTGTTTCAAAGAGATCATAGGGCATGCTACAACACTCCCAAGAGAAGAGCTTGGGCCCTGTTATGTCAAACAGAACAAACACACTTGATTACAGTTGGAAAACTTAATACAATAAGGAACTAAAGTCAGGAATCAAAGTTCACTAAAGAAACAGATATGGGGGGAAGGGCACAGAATGATATAAAACCAACACAAGGAAAAAATCAGATTTTTTTCTTTCTTGACCTGAAAAGAATTTAGAAGTAATCCAATTCTCTGTGTCATTTCAGAGAAAAAAAAAAATGCACCTAGACAGAAATGACTATCTGCCAAATACCTCAGCCTCCCAACTAAAGCCCGACTTGTTTTCACTTTTATTCTTGTGAGTGCAGATAAAGAGCCTGCTTTGCCAAAGTGCTGCTCTGGAAATTTAAGTTAAATTAAGCCTGTATTGAGAATCACTGGCTAAAACACTAGCAATTTCAGGATCTTTGATGGTGTTTGGTACAAGTCTACTCAGCCAGCCTACTGTGAAGGAGACCTACACCAAAAAGCGACCACTTAGGAGCTGGGTGAGATGGATTCTGACCTTTACCTCCTCCAGATCTCACTAAATCTTATTCTCTAGTCAGAACCTGGACTCCCAAACTGTGCAGAATCAAACAGGCTGCCTGGCATGAGAAGAATATATTACAAAAGTTCAATTGGGAGTGCAGTGGTTATGAAGGCAACATGCGCACCTGTAATGCCAGCACACTGCAGAAGGACTATAAGTTTAAGCCCTGCTCGGACAACTTGGCAATTAACAAGACCCTTTCTCAAGTAAAAACTTACAAAGAATTGAGGATGTAGCTCAGGGTGAAGGTCTGGGTTAAATCTTCAATATTATACAAACACAGTGAAACAAAAGACAGTTCAGAGAATTGAAGAAAGCACAATGACAGGAAAGAATCTCCATATGATTAAAAACTTTAAAAAAAATTTTGGGCAGGGTTTCACTATATAGTTCAGGTTGACTCTAAACTGACTATGGGGGCTGGAGAGATGGCTCAGAGGATAAGCGCTTCCCTGGCAAGCATAAGGGCCTGAGTTCAATCCTGGGTTCCACAAAAATAAATAAATAAATAAACAAATAAACAAACTGACTATGTAGCCCAGGCTGGCCTTGAATTTGCATTGATTCTTTTGCCTCAGCCTACCAAGTACCGGGATTACAGGGTTCATTTTCAATATACTCACTTTACAGATAATTTATAAAAGTTCAGTGAAATGCAATGGTTTGAATACCTGACACATAGAAAGCACCCTAAAAAATAGAAATAAACTGAATTCCACAAGAGTCTTAGTGCTCATCATTCACTTCAGGCTCCAGAGTACCTAAGAATAAAGCCTATAAAACAAGTCTTTTCTTCTAATACCTAAATAAGTACAGGGACTGAGAAAAACAAATATGTTAGGAAAATACATTTAACTTTGTGACCTCATAACTTGCTGTCCCCACAAGGAAAAAATATTAAGAATGAAAAGAATGTTGAGATAGGACAGCTGACAAACCCCAGAAGAGGAAGCCCCCATGAAATAGTAGTCTGGTTTTGAAAGCTGTCCTACATACTTATGTCACTACATGTACTCTTGCTATAAAAAATCCCCCAAAGGAATTACATCTCAAATGCCATTGCTGCTAAAATACCCTGGATAAGAACTTACAGCGGCAGGTTCCCTAAGTACACTGGTGCTCCTCATACCCACTGTGACTACCCTTTTCATACTTCAGCCTATCTGAAAGCCAGCTAAGTTCCTACCTTGGGGTTTCTTCCTGTTCTGCACAAACTCTGAGCGCCTCAGGGTGCTGGGTGCGGTGCGGCGGAAGCAGCTATTCCTTCTCCAGGTCTCTGAGCCACTTAATGTGCTCTCTTCCTCTAACCTCCATGTGCTTTTCTCTAATATGGGGCTCTGGGGGATCCCAAAGTGATGTTCTCCTTGCTCTTCTCTGGGGTGATGGCTCTGTAGACTGCCCAAGATGATCCCTCTTGCCCTAAGTGCCACCATTCCAGGTTCGTCGATGTCATTATACTTCAGATTCCTTACCTGATGAACAGAATCTGTTCCTCTGTAATTAGGAGATTTATACTCATTGTTTGCAGAGAAAGTGGCATAGCCTTTAATTTTTGGATCAGAATTATGCTGATCCACCATATGAGTCTTTACTTTAGGATAGATTTTAACATTTTGATAAACATTCATTTCCTCTTCACAGTGTTCAGCAAATTCTTTACTTTCGTGGACACCATTCAAACCTGGAAAGTTCACAGACTGACTACTACTATGTCTAGGAACATGATAGGGATTGTTAAACTCTCTATCATACAAGTTAACTTCTTTACAATCCTCAGGACTGTAATTAAAATTCCTGAGGCCCATATCCCAGTTTTGAGGTTGACATAGATTCCCCAAAGAATCATCCACACCTGTATAGCCACTCCACTGTTCATTTTTTTTCAGGTCTTTAGGATTATAATTCTGATCCTTAGGATCAACAAAGCCATTTGTCTTCCCATATCCTCCATTTTTCACGATGACATCTGGGCTTCCTAAAAAACAATCATCCTTCATCACAGGCCTCAGAGTCCTAGAGTCTACACTTTCTGCATTCCTATAGCCATGATAGCCTCCTTGGAACATATAGTCCTTTCTGCTTTCATTCGCTTCCCCACAGTTAATAAAGCTTGGCTCACTCTGTTCAAAATCCCAGTATCCACAATCCCTTTTTCTGTAGGGCTGATTCTGCCTCTTGGTCTGGAATATGGAATCCGAGTCATTTTCTGCATAAAGTTCATCAAGCACCGCAAGATTTCTCTGCTGGAGACTCCTGTAGTCTTCATACTCCCAGCTAGGGTCCCAATGCCTTTTCTTTTCCACTTCGCTTTCTTTTCCAATCTCATGAATTCCACTCATAGCCAACAGACATGAGTCCTGCTTCTCTTTTCCATGGGTCTGGGCTGGGCCTAAATGCAGACAGGTGTAGTCTCGCCCAAGCCTGAATCAGTCCTGCTTAAAATGTCTCCCAAAGCACAGGGAACATTCTTCCGGTTGCTCTGGTTAAGAGTACGAAGCAGTGTGGAGTGATTTCAAAGGCAGGATCCAATCAGTGAGCTACTATATCTTTCCCCCAGAGGCCAAGAGATAATTAGTAACTAGACTTCATGTGATTGGAGTTGGCAGTCTTGTGGTATTTCCCTCAAGCTGGTCAGACTGGCTTGGCTGCTTTATGGGAACGTAATAGCACTGTGTTGCCCTAAAGGTTTTGCAGAAAAAGCAGTGCAAACGAGGAGCTCCCTTTAAAAGTCCTAGGTAGGCTCATGTATCAGTCTGTCTGCCTCTTTTGTCCCTTCATAAGCCGCCAGAGGTAAACAAAGGCTAGCACATGCAGTTCAAACCAGACTCCCATTCCCTGTGCTCTACTTCTGACTTTCTAATCCTTGGACCCCTGAAACTCTTCGGAAGCCCCTCCTCTTCATGTATAAATCAAACCTTTTCTCCTTCAAGTGCTTTGCTTCTATGAAATTTGATTAATCAGTTAATACACAAGCTCCCACTGCTTATATATCAGCAGTCCCTCTGGAGGAAAAGATTCTTCCTTTTACTCTGCTCTGGTATATTGGTAATTCTATGGAATAAAAAAAAAATCTATCCAGAAGAATAGAATTACATTTGCTGTCACATTTTCCAGGGTTTATGTCATGCCAGAGAAGCATTAAAACCATTTTCTAGCTCTTTTCTATCCAGTGCATACAGTATATATATATATTTTCATATAGTATATTTATGAAGCAGAGAATAAAACTAGAAAGCATAAGTGCTGATATAAAAACACCTATCTGAAATAGCCAAACATTAAGGAGTGGGGGAATACCTCAGTGGTAGAGCACTTGCCTAGCATGCCTGAGGCTCTGGGCTCAATCTCAGATCTAAAACAAACAAAACATTAGGCAGATACCTGTTCTATGTGAGCATTGTGGAAGAAAAAAATAGCAACAGGTGAGTCCTTGCTGTATACAACGTAGGAGCCACACACTATAAAGTAAGATGAACCGTCTAAGTGCTGTATACTGGCATAAATGACAGTGGCAGCAAAGCAAAGTCCCCAGTGTGTCAACGGAGGCTTTCATGGAAGTGACGGCAAGGGTTAGCAGCAATTCTACAGACTTTGCATACAGACAGAACTAAGAAAGGGGAATGGTTTGAAGAAAAGTAATGAGATATGCTGGAGGGCCAGATCCCAAAGGACTCAAATGTCAGAGCCCAAGGGACCCAAATGTTTCATTTAGTCTGACATAAGCATCTTTGAAGATTTCTGATAGGGGAACATCATGCCGAGAGAAATTTAGCTGTCTGGAGATTTATTAGGCATCAAGAAATAATTCACTGAACTTCCATCTAGTCCTTATCTGTAAAATAATGTAAACAACTAAGGAGACCAGGGTGCAATGCTTGATTTATAATTAGATGTTTATGGCTTGTGAACTACGGAGTTTCTCTAGACTCAATCATAGTCAGCTCACCTATAAACTAGAGAGCAGCCTGCCTTCAGAGTCAAGAACAATGGCTTTGATAGCCCTGGGCTTAATCCTGACCTTGGCATTTACTAGGTGGATAATCTTGGAGAAGTCTAAGTCTGTGTCTACATCTTTTCACTATTAAATCTATCATGCTGTCTCTCAAAGTCTAGAGCGACTGTCTCTGCTCTGTTCCAGGCCAGTATCTCTGTTGGCTCACTGGATCCCACCCCCTGCAGGCCCCTCAAATATTGTTCTAGCAGTTAGGCTTCCCCCCTCCTGCTTCGTCAGTGTGTCCACTCTAGCGAATTAGTAAGCCTAGGAACATATGAACAGTGATTCCTAGTTACAAACAGCTTCCATTGCTTCCCAAACCTAAAGTCTCTTTCAGCAGCTACCTGTTTGCAAAAGGAAATGACAGGGCTTTTAGAAGTGTTCAGCATATATGTGAGTTTAAGATGAAGTTAAAAGGTATTTTAAAGGACACTTAAACTAGAGAAACTATAACTATAGCAACTTGTGGGTACTGTTAGCATGAATGAGAAAATTTTGGAAAACTGAGTTATTTCTTGATAAACTAGCAATAAAAAGTATATCTGCAGGGGCTGGGAAGATGGCTCAGTAGAATAAGCGCTTCTCTGGTAAGCACAGGGTCTGAGTTCAATCCCCAGTTCCGCCAAAAAAGTGTATCTGCAAAGAATAATTAAATATTCTAAAAGCACATATTGTGTTTTCACACCCACAGGTATATTAAATTTAGCAGGCAGTTTTCAACAGAAGGTAGTCCTAAAATATGTTTTTTTGCAGAACTGGGGATTGAACTCAGGCATTTGCGCTTGCCAGAGAAGTGCTTATTCCACTGAGCCATCACCCCAGCCCCCTAAAATATGTTCTTTTTTTTTTTTTTAAACATTTATTTATTTTGTGTGTGTGTGTGTGTGTGTGTGTGTGTGTGT
>NDGN011367067.1:0-10499 GCA_002564285.1 Tympanoctomys barrerae | reverse complement strand
AAAAAAAAAAAAAAAAAAAAAAAAGGCAAAGCTTCAAAATCTCATGAATTTCTATTTAAACATGTTCAATCAGGGGGCTGGGGCGATAGCTCAGAGGTCCAAGTGCCTGTCTGGCAAGCACAAGGACCCAGGCTTGATCCCTAGTACCACGCGCCTGCCTTGCTGCCCTGGAACCCTGGGCATAACTTGCTGGCCACCGAAATGGGATGTGGTGGTGCACACCTATAATCCCAGTGCTGGGGAGGCTGAGATAGCAAGATCACTATAAGTCAGAGCTGTGTAGTGAGACCCTGTATCAAATAAATAAAAGATTTAAAAAAAATAATTTCGAATTTTCAGTTGGATGTTATAATAAGCCTCCTACTCTGCTAGAAATAAACCCTTAGCCTGGTCCTGGTGGTCTCTATATTTACTGTAATATAAATCCTAAACCCACCAGTCTTACATATACTTAGCCATCAAACCATACGAGCATATATATTTTTTGTTTTTAATTCCAAGAATGAGGCATTAGATTCATAAACATTTCAAATGAGCAGTATGTGTGTTAACAACTGTGATTGAATGACAAATGAATGTCAAAGCCAAACCTGGAAAATGTTCACATCCAAGGCTCTAACTGGACCAGTATGCTTGTCATTCTGGGCAATTACAACTTCCTTGTCTCCAGCTATAATTTTAGAAGGATCATAAAGAATAATGTTTCCATTTTCACCACCTGCAATCAGAACTCCAGAGACATCTCCTTTGGAATCCACCTTATGAGGCCCCCAAATCAATTTGTGGTACCTTTAGGAAAAAATGAAGTCAAACAAATGTAAAATTTAAAATTATATATTAAATTGTTTTATGTTTTTAAAAGTATTATGAAAACACTTACCTTATCACTCCTGATAACTGCTGGTGACTGGTAAAATGACATGTGCTACTTATATCTACATGAGCTTATAATCTCCAAGAAGTAAAAATTTGTGGAGTAATATAATATAGCAAAGCTTATCTGAGTTATATGTGAAAAGATACGGCTCAAAAATGGCTTGACTGGGCTGGGGAGATAGCTCAGCAGTCTAAGTGCCTGCCTGGCAAGCGCAAGGAATCGCTGGTACCACATGAGATGCCAGCCCTGAAACCCAGAACCTGGGCCGCAGGTATGAGAATGCATGCCTGTCATCCCAGTACTGGGGAGACTAAAACAGGAAGATCACTATGAGTCTGAGCTTCATAGTGAGACTCTGTACCAAATACATTAAATTAAACAACAACACAACAAAATGGTTTGACCATTTAGATAATATGAGACCCAGTGTAAGCTATGTAATCTTCTTAGAAACCTATGCAATCTTCTTAAAATACAGGTTCTGTAAAACAAATCTAATCAACTACTTTCTCTGAAAAATAATACCTATTTGACTACTACAGTAGTTACAGGCAGGTCTATTAAACAGTGAAGGTGTTGAGGCAGTTATCTGAAATTTTTGAAGAAAAGTAACTAGTATAATAGTAAAATGGTGACATCAAGATTATGTTTACTGTGTCTGTTGGAGAATAAAAAGCTCAGAGATCAAATAGGAAAATAGCATGGAGGTACAGATGAGAGATGGTAGTGCGACAAACGCACCTGGGGCTCCTCTGATTACAATGTAAGGGCACTGTGGAGTGCTAGGGGCCCACGGAATTCTATGACTACAGCTGCACTCTGCTAGATGAAAACAAGCTCTTCAAATTCTGCTAAACTACTGAGTCAAGGAAGTTTCTCTTGTTATTCAATAGAAAGCATCCATTCTCTGCATTAGAATAAACCATTAGGACTTGAAAGTATGAACCAAACAGTGTATCAGAAATCATGCTGCTGGCTATGGTGGCTCAGGCTGTAATCTTTGGTCTGAGGAGGCTGAGGCAGGAGGATCATTGCAAATTTGAGACAGCCGGGGCTAAAAAGCTCAAGGCCAGTCTGAACTGCATGGTGAGATCCTGTCTCAAAATACCGAAAAAAAAAAAAAAAAAAAAAAAAAAAAAAGAAAGAAATCTTTTCAACAAAAATCTGTGAAATATATTTCTAAATATAGGTTAAGTCCAAAGAAGAAAATAAAAACCTGCCATTCAGATAAGATCACTATTAATATAGTAATTAATATAACCACTCCTTTTTCTAGTCACAAATGCTTTTTACAAACAAGTGATAATGAAGATAGAAAACAGTAACTCCACTAATACTATGAGAAAAACATTAGAAATTATTGCCTCTCTTGCATGTTACACATGATAGCAATAAGAGAATCAATAGAATATTTGAACACTTTTACTTCCACAAATAGTAGTTACACTCTTCACAAAGTATGTCACTGATGATATTCATTACAGTTCCTGATGACCTAACTGCAGACAATGTGGGCATCAAACACAACATTTAACTGAATAATCATATGAATTTAAGGCTGAACTTCATACCTTTGAGAAGATGAGAAAGTAGCACAAGATTTCATATCCAATGATGGATCGGAAAGGTCTAATTCAAACACCTCAAGGGAAGCACTGGTACTAAAAGTTGCATCCAACTGCTGAGCAGATGTTCCTAAGGAAAACACATTCATGGTAACTACACATACAAAATAAATGACTCAGGGAAATGGCACAAATGGAAATCCAAAGCATGATTTTCAATTATCTTGCTCATGAATGCTGCATTAGTGGTTGAAAGTTCAGCACATACGCCATTGAGCAGATGCTTAAATTACTACAGCAATGAGATTCTGGCACAAGGCAGAATATGATCTTTACAAGGAAGGTAGAGATAATTTTTTAAGCCTGCAGATAGCTTAAAAGCAGTCTGTAAAAAGTTCTATGACTTACTCTATCTGCCTATAGTCTGATGTGATGAAATTCTTTTTATATAAAACTGCTTGCATCAGATTGGTTCTTCATTACTTCCAACTGTCTTTTACTTCCATAAAAATGATACTGCTCAGTTTCTAAAATGACACACCTAATGCCTCTAAGCACTGATTGTGCTTGATACTAGAAGACTGAAGAAAGACACAATCCCTGCACAGTGGAAAAGACTGTACACGCAATATACACCACTGTGGTCAGTGCTGTGCTGTACAAGGTCCTATGGAAGCACAGAGGATGCTCATCCAACTCAGCGACAGGAAGGATGGCGCGATCTTACAAGGGACAGACATCCCAGAGATAGAGCTGGAATCGAATCTTAAGAGACACGTACGGATTATTAGCTGGATGTAGCCAAGAAGAATTAGGCTACTCAAACCATCTTTTCTCTTGTGAACTAACCTGTGGCCAGATAAATAGGGTGGTTCTGGGCAGGGCTCCATGCCTGCATGGCAGTACGATCTACCTCTTTTAACTTCATCCTGCTAAACAGGGAATTTTACACATTACTATACATGTAACAGCATATGGAAACGTTAAACATGGAAACATGTAATACCCAAGCAATAATTCAAACTGGTTCAGGTGTCATTTGTTAGAAATGGTTAAAAATGTAAGACAAGTTTTAAAACTATTTTAAGACAAACATTGGGATATTCCAATTTTCCACAGATTATTTTTCAATACCTTTTACATAAAATGGGGATATAAGTGTCTCGGATTTCAGAGTTGGTTTAATTTTGGAAGATTTGCATAGACTTTACTGGGAGATTATTTGTAACCCTGAAATACGAAATCTGAAAATGCTTCCAAATCTAAAATGCTTCAGATTTTGAGACTAGAGGTACTCAACCTAGACCAGTGGATGGCAAATCTTTCAGAGATACGGCCTGCTATAGCCTGCACACCAGAGGTTAACCACAACCATTAGAGCTTCAGCTGAAAAATAAGCCAGGAAAAATATTCTACAAAAATACAGGGCCAGACACAGTGGCACATGCCTGTAATCTCAGTACTAGCGAGGCTGAGGCAGGAGGATGGCTATGAGTTTGAGACCAGCCAGGGCTACAAAGTGAGTTCAAGGCCATTTGAGATATAGGATAGTAGCTTTAACTAACCTTGGTATACATGTATGTCTCAAAAAAGGAGACAGTACAACAAATCAAACAAGGACAAGAGGCATCTTCCTAGGGTGGAATTACTCAACATCAGTCTTTGTTTTGTTTCTTTGAGACAGGGTCTCTCTATGCAGTTCAGGCTGGCCTTGAGCTCACTTTGTAGCCAAAGAACTTACAATGATTCTCCTACCTTAGCCTCTGAGTGCTGGGATTATAGGTGTCATCATGCCCAGCTAACAAGGACAGTCTTTTTTAATTAACACCTTTTTGGCTTTTTTTTTTTTGCGGAATTGAGGATTGAACTCAAGCCCCTGTGCTTGCCAGGGAAGCGCTTTTTCTACTGAGCCATGCCCCGACCCCAAGAGCAGTCTTTTAAAAAATTATTTACTTATTTATTTGGTACAGGGTTTCACTACACAGCAGTCTCGCAGTGATCCTCCTGTCTCAGCCTCCCCAATGCTGGGATTACAGGCACATGCTACCACATCCATTTTTAGTGGCCTATACAACATGCCTGAGGCTCAGGGGCCAGGATGGCATGTGGTACTGGGGATCAAAACCATGTTCTTGTGCTTGCAAGGCAGGTGCTTAGACCTCGGAGTGATTTCCCCAGCCCCAAGAGCTGTCTTAAAAATTATTACTATTATTATTTTGTGTGTGTGTGACAGAGAGAGAGAGAGAGAGAGAGAAAGAAAAGAGACAGTGATTGAGAATGAATCTTCCTATGCAGTTTGTTGGCCTTGAACTCACTACATAGCCCAAAACTATATTCAGGCAGTAGTCCTCCTTTCTCAGCCTCCCAATGTGAAGATTACAGGCACACAGTACCATATCCAGCCCACAAATTAATTTTAAATTACAGCACACTTTCTATAAAGAACAGCTAGGCATGGTGAACAGGCCCATAACCTCAGTATTTGGAAGACTGGGTCAGGAATATTGAGACTTTACGGCCAGCCTAGGCTACACAGTAAAAATGTCTCAAAAACAACAACAAAAACAGTAAGTCCACATTTGAAGATTTTACAGATGATAAAAGTCTGAAAGATAGGGCCAGCCAGAGAGGTCAGAGGACTAAAAAGCCTGTGCCTGCTTAGTAGGCACAGGGACCAGGGTTTGATCCTGGGCGTGTCGTGCTGGCCCCACCCCTCGGGCAAGCTGAGAGCACTGACAGTTACTTAGAATGGCACACAGCCGTAATCCCAGTGTTTCGGAGACTAAAAACAGGAGGATCACTATGAGTCGGATCTGCATAGTAAGACCCTGTACTAAAATATATACATAAAAAAAGATTTAAAGTCTGAAAAGACAATTTATACACAATAGTAAGAGTCAAATCCAAGATTTGAACTCAGAAGTTCAGCTCCAAAGTCTAAGTTATTAGTTATTATTTTCAACAAGCTTAGCTATTTAATTTTCATCACCAGAAATTAACATTAGAAGCTGGGTGTAGTGGTGCATGCCTATAATTTCAGCACTCAGGAGGCTGATGCTGGAGGATCACTGGTTGAGTTGAGGCCTTAACTACAGGCTACATAGTAAGTTTAAGGCTACATAGTGAGACCTTGTTTCATCCACCCCCCATATATATAATAAAGTGTATTTCTTTTCCTCTTAATTTCATTATATATGATAGTTGCATGATACGTTAATTATTTCTTCTGACAATTTTTGGCTTTTTGAGGCAGGATCTCACTATGTAGTTCAGGCTGGTCTTGAATAGCAATCCTCCTTCCAAATGATGGGATTACAAGTGTGTATCACTATGCACTAGTAAGAAACGCATTTTAAGAACTGGGCTAGATTAGGGGAAAGCAGAGTTAAGAGATTCTATTATATAGTTAAAATCATGATCTCTGGAGTCAATGTTCAACTTTGTTATGGGCTCTGCTACTTATTAAATATGACACTTTGGACACATTTATTGACTCCTCTGTGACCTAGTTTGCACATCTGCAAAATAGGGATAAGAATGACTACTTCAAAGGAAAGTATGAAATAACGGACAGAGACCCAAACAATGTGCTTATTAACAAGATATAAGTTCAGTCTTTGTTCGTTTTGAGACAGTGTCTCACTTTGTAGTTCAGGTGGCTCTTGAATTCATGTAGCGTAGGCTAGTCCCAAACTTGCGTGATCCTCTTGTCTCAATCTCCTATATTCTGGGATTACAGGTATGCACCACCATGACCAATGAAAGTGTTTCTGACATGCTAGTTATTTTAAAAATTATTGGGGTGGGGGGTTTAGCTCAGTGGCACAACACCTGCCTGGCAAGTGTGAGGTGCTGAGTTTGACTTCCAGTATTNAAAAAAAAAAAAAAAAAAAAAAATTACTGCTAGCCTGGTATTAGCGGCATGCACCTGTAATTCCAGTACTTGGAAGGCTAACCCTAAATTCAGAGCCAATGTGAGCTACCTGATGAGACCTACTCAAAAATAGAAAATTAGTGCTATCATGTGATTGAGAAAATTTCACACCTAATATCACTGAGGGAAAAAAATCTTCCAATTTTCTAAGAAGTTAAAAAAAAGGGACCTATTTTCTTTTTATAAATGCCTTCTTCCTCTCAGCCAATTATGTGACTTATCTTTGATAGTAAGTTCCAGCTCATTCATGTGAACTCCTGAGGCAATCCAGTTCACACTGACTTAAATTTATTATTTAACTATCAACTATTCACATTGGTCAGTGCTACACTTCAGGCATGTTACAGTAAACTGCCATCCTACTTAACTAGGCACTTTATAACTTCCTATTATCACATGCTGTTCATGTATTTCTAATTATCTTTTTATAAACTGCTTTATGTGCTGCCTTGTCAGTTTTTAATCAGGTGAGATGTTACAACTTTTATCCCTCTGGATTCAAAATTGCATGATATAGGGTTTTATTTGATTTTGAGTGCTTCTATTTTAAGGGATACAAATACACTGACAAGAGCCAGGCATGGTAGCCAACACCTGCAATGCCAGCACTCAGAAGGCTGAAGCAGGAGTATAGCAACAAGTTAGAAGCCAGCATCAAACATGGTTAGACTCTGACTGAAAAAAGGACAAAAACCACACACTGATAAGCTAGAATGACCAGTTCCAGACAAACTAATTATAAATTTCTTCACTGGGTGTTCATATTTTTATTTTTTATTTTTTGGCGGAACTGGGGATTGAACTCAGACCCTTGTGCTTGCGAAGGAAGCACTTATTCCACTGAGCCATCTCCCCGGCCCCAAGGGTGTTCATATTTTTAAAAGATATAAAAGTGCTGTTTGGGGGGAAAAGGTTCTAAAATGATTTTGTAATAATTTATAAAAGCAAAAACCAAAATAGCCATACTAAAAAAAAAAACAAAAAAACAAAAAACCCTGATTAGAATTACAGTATCTCTAACAGCAAAGGTTCAAGGGCTACCTAATTCTTGATTCTTTAGTTAATGTATAACAGAGCCAAAGAGCCTACAATGGTTAAGTGGGAATTCACAGACATTTCTTAACCCTCCAGGACTCAATGGTCAACTGAGAGCAGCACGACTTATTATCTATACTGAGTACAATGGTCAAAGCTTCAATGCCATCTGTATAGGAAAAATAAAACAAAACAAAACCAATGCTATAATGATAGTAACAAAAAAAAGCATACTGTATCATCATTCTCAAAGTAAGAATGCTATGGAAATATAGCTTCATATAGGTACATGTGTGCTTCTCTTACAAATGATCATTCACTAACTGGAAACAATTTTTCTTGAAAAAAAGTTGTATTTGATTTTTCTTCAAAAGCTTTAGATGAAACTTCCCAAGTGAGACTTGCTTTAGAAGATTTATGTATTTTTTTCAATATCATGTTTGACTAGAACTCATGTCTTAATCTAGGCTAACTGACAATTTTACAAAAGTCAAATTTATGCTCCAGACTAAAACTTATTTTTGTTAATTTCTATAAAAATTGCATTATGTGGGCGTGGTGGCACATGCCTGCAATCCCAGCACCATTTTCCTATTTTATAGCATATACTAATTATAAAAACAGAGACAGCAAATTGCATGGACAGTGCCTTGTTCATATATGCCATCTTCCAAACAATGTCTTAAGCAGTTAAAAGAGTGTGCTGCCTGAAGCAGAAGCCCTCGAGGTTGAAATCCCAGCCATACCAAGTCCCAGCTCTGATACTGATCAAATGACTTTACCTATGTGGGTCTTGGTAACTCTCTCAGTAAGATAAGGACAAAACAGTATCAGTACCATATATTGTTGTGAGAATTAAATGAGGCAGCGCTTACAACAAAGCCTGGCCCATGGTAAATAAATGCTCATACAAGATGGCTATTACAGGCCAGGCATGGTAACGCACACCTATAGTCACAGCACTCAGAAAGCTCCAGCTGGAGGATCACCTGCAGCTGGAGGCTAGCCTGAGCTACAAAGTGAGTTCAAGGCCAGCCTGACTGCATGGTAAGACCCTGTCTTAAACCCCCCCCAAAATGATTTTTTTTGGGGGGGGGCTGGCTCAGGCTGCCTTAAGGGTGGGTCTGGTAAGGCAGGTGGAGGTGGGGATGGAACAGTGGTACGCAGTGCTTGACTGCATTTGCATGAACAGGCACTTAACTCAGCTAAGGGGCAGTCCCCCAAACACACACACACACACACACACACACCCCAAACAGACAATTTAAAAAGTCAATTTCAAATATCTATCCAATGAACTTTCAATAACACATATGAAGAAAACTTATGCTCCAGACTAAAACTATTATTTTACTTTCTCTCTATTAAGAATTGTGTCCAGGGCCGGCCTGATAGCTCAGTGGACTAAAGCACCTGTTTAGGCAGAGCGCAGCGGCCAGGGTTCAATCAACGGCGTGCTGTGGGCTGAGATGGCAATTGAGACTGGGGTGGTAGTGCCCCTGTAATTCCAGCACTTGGGAGGCTGAAAACAGGAGAATCACTATGTGTGTGATCTATCTACAAAGTGAGACCCTGCAGAATTGTATCCACCTGGGGACACCAAGCCGGCCACCAAGACCAGGCACACGCCTGTAATTCCAGCACTGGGGAGGCTGAAACAGGAGGATCACTGAGTCCGAGCTGCACAGTGAGACTGTGTACCAAATATAATTTCAAAAACAAAAATAAAAAAAAGAAGAAAAAGAATTGTGTCCAGCTGGGCATGGTGGCCCACATCTGTAACCCTAAACTCAGGAGGCTGAGGTAGGAAAGTGACTGTGAGTTCGAGGCCAGCCTGGGCTAAAAAGTGAGTTCAAGACCAAACTGATCTGTCTCCAAGAGACAAAAAAGAGCCAGGGATACAGCTCAGCAGCATAGTGCCTGGCGGGCAAGCTCAAGATCCTGAGTTCGAATCCAATTAAGTGGAAACTTTTTCTTTCTAATCACTTTCAAGCTACAAATTTTGGGAAGCTACACTAAACTTCAGTAGTACTATTTTTTTGAAAAATATAAATTTTAAAATGCTATATATTGGGACGGCAGGGTAGCTCAGCGGTCTAAAGGTCCTGCTTAGACAAGTGCATGGACTGCGGTTTGGTCTCTGGCACCGCATGCCACACAGTGGCACCTCCAGGGTGGGCTGGGCCGGCCGCAAATAAATAAATAAAATAAAAAGCTACATAGAGGTGACCCATGTCTCAGAAAGTGAAAAGAGAACAGGTGCCTCTGCCACTTTTATTCCTAAACTAGGAATACAATCTCTTACTGGCACTGCCATAGTACAAATTCATTTTGCACTGGCAAAATATCTCTTGTTTAGGATTACTTAGAATTACCAATGTTCTAGGTTTATTTCACTCAGCCAACGCCAAATCAATAAAAGCATCTGCAGCAAAAGTTTTGAAGCTGAGCTATCCCACTACTTTGGTAAACTGATAAAAAGAGAATCACAAATTGAAGCCCAACTCAGACAACTTAGTGATTAAGCAAGATGCTGTCTTAAAAATAAAAAAATAAATAAATAAATAAAAAGGGGCAAGAGATGCAAGCAGCTCAGTATAGAGTTGAAAGGGTGAGGGGATTGAGCTAAAATTCATCTATGTGAGAATGACACTTCCAAAAAACAGCATAAAGATCAATTCAGTAATATTTTACAAGAGTTGTTAATTTTGGATTCGTCACCTAATGAAATTACAGAGAAAATCCTACACATGTGTATATTTTGGGACGGGTGATTCAATGCTTTCCCAAAAAGGAATGGAATCCCAAGTAGTTGATACTCATTGCTCCTTACAATTTTTTCCTACTCTTACACGTTAGGCATCACAGAAGAACCTGCATACGTAAAATGAAGCAGTAAGATTCCAAATTCTTCTCACATTTCACCTTTCCCAAGCAGCCACGAATGTAACTTAAACTAAAATTTAAAACTATAAAAACACTCCCAAGTTACTCAAAGTTCTTACAGCCTACATCTTTCCCAGCACTATAATTAAGAGATAATGAGAAACAAGGAGCACAGAACTTAAAAAAAAAAAAAAAAAAAAAA
>NDGN011367061.1:0-10814 GCA_002564285.1 Tympanoctomys barrerae | reverse complement strand
CTTTCTCTTAATTCAATGAGAAGAAAGATTTGTACTAATAGTATTTGGGTAGGATATCATGTCTGCATCTTATACTATGAATAACCACTAAGAAGTTAGCAATATGCAATGTATTAATTATTGAAACTTTCCTACTAATCAGTTTTGAAACTGCCTCGCTGTTTGTTTCTCAATAAAATTAATTTTTAAAAAAAGGTAGAGCTAAGAGGATCTCTGGGAACAAGAAGGCACCAGAGAATGGAAAGCATGGCCCAAGGGCATCACAGGAGGCCGAAGGTGTCCACCCTTTGCATTCTCAGAACTGCAAAGTCAGCATCGTTGCCTTGAGGAAAAAGCTGCTGAGCCCCATGTTCCAGAATGCAGGCAATGGCCACACCAGGTTCCAAAATGGTGCCAGCATGGACAATTTGTTCCTCAGAATTAGGGTAGGAGTGTCCATCAATCCATGCACTTGACCCCTGCAGCCAAGAGAGAAAGAAGCCTGGCTACTGATCCAGCTGACATCAGACCTTGGCACTATTCACATGGTGCTGTTTTTAGGCACCTTCAGAATGCAGGAGTTCTGAGGTTAAGAAGGCTTCCACCTAGATTTCAGAAGGCCTGGGAGGCCAGGAAGTGCACCCCTGGAAGGGCAGTGTATAAGGCTGTCAGTGGAAACTGCAGAAGTTTGCAAAAACCAGGAACATGAATCATCTAAGGGAAAGTGCAAAGAGGAAACAAAGCCAGCCTAAGAGAGAAGCCACTGGAGCTACCATGGAGCTCACAACTCAGAGCAGATTGTTTCAACTGTTCCACTTAGAACTACGATTGAATGTTTGCCCTACTGGATTTTGGACTTGTGTTGGTCCCAATGTTTGGTATCCTGCTGAGTGTACCCTTTGCAATGGTAGTGTTTATCTTGTGCATTTTAATGTTACAAATGTTTAACTTTGCTTTTGTACAGAGATTCACAGCTAAGAGTTTGCCTTAGATCTTGGAAGAGACTTGGGACTTGAACTTTTCAGCAATGCTGGAATTGTAAGACTTGGGCAAGCCTTAGATTAAAATGTCTTTTTCACAAAGGGATGTGCATGAGAATTTAGGGGTCCAGGAGTGGAATATTATGGCTTGTGTCTAGTTGTCCCCACAAAGCCTCATGTAGTCATGAAGCAGGGACTTCTAGATTTTGAGATTAACTCATGATCCGCTAGGGTTATAGGTCTTCGTACTGCTGAGATTATGGGTGAGTACTACACTCAGCCTGAGCAATAACTTGAATGTAATATAAGAGACAGAGAGACAGACTTCCTCTCTCTGTTTGCCAGCTGAGTATGGCCTGAAACCTCCAGTGTGACTGTGAGCTAAATAAAACTTTCCTTCCTTCATTTGTGGGTGAGTATTTGCCTCAGCAAGGAGAGAAGAGTAACGGAGATGGTCACATAGAGATTGCTGCCTCCTTGTATTCAGTTTTCTGATTTAATTTGAACCATTTTGTTGTGTTACAATTATTTGAGCATATTAGTTACTATAGGGGGAAACAATTTAATGTCTTTCTAATTGGGTAAAATAACAGCTTTGTTGAACTAAAATCTGAATTCCACACAATTTACAAACTTAAAAGTGTAAGGTTCAGTACAATTTTAGCACATTGAAAGAGTTGTAGGACTATCACCACAATCAATTTTACTTTTTCTTTTTGACCAGGGAAAGAACTCAGGACTTTGTGCTTGAGAGACAGGTGCATAAGTCACTGAGCTGACTCCCTACACAACAATCAAAGTTTGATAATATTTTTTACCCCAAAACAACCTACCCCATGAGGGCTTGCTTCCAATCCCTCCCACTGAAATGTCTGCATCCACTGAACTGCCCTCAGTGTTTATCAATTTTTTATTGTAAGAATTTTTCTTTAAAACTCAAAGAAAACTATGCTCATTTTAAGGATTTTGGCTAGTGCTTTTCAGTTTAAAATACAGTACTAAGGGCTGGCCAAATAGCTCAGAGGATTAAAGCACCTGCAAGCAGGCATAGGGGCTGGGAGTTCAATCCCCAGGTCTGCTGTGCTGGTCCTGACCCCAGGGGCACACTGAGAGGGCAATTGAGACTGGGTGTCGTGGTGCACACCTGTAATCCCAGCTCTTGGGAGGCTGTTAACAGGTTGCTCACTATGAGTCCCATCTAGTAGTGAGACCCTGAACCCATCCCTAAAATACAAAATCAGTCAATCAATCAATCAATAAAATAGAGTACTAGCACCTGAATACTCACCATGAATATGAGTACATCAGAGCTTACATTAGCAAGAGTCCAGGAAATTCAAAATGATAATGTGGTGGTATAATTACAAAACTAAGGGTGGTCCTCAGATCAGAATATGTTTGGATATGTTTGTGTTATACAAACTGTTTTCGTTTTCCTTTTTTCTTTTCTTTTTTTCGCTTTGTTTATTGCGTGTGTGCAGGTTTTCACTATGCAGTTCGAACTCTTAGTGATCCTCCTGTCTTAAGTTTCTCTAATGCTGGGATTAGAGGTGCCCACCACCATGCCCAGACTCAGTTGCTTGCTCAGCGGGCTTGGGGATGGGCAGCATGGCATGTGGTACCATGTGGTGCCAGGGATCGAACCCAGCCCTTGTGCTTGTCTAAGCAGGAACTTAGTCTACTGAGCTATCTCACTGGCCCTGTTTTGTTTTTTGTTTTGTTTTGTTTTGTTTTGTTTTGTACTGTGGATTGAACTGTAGATTTTTATTATACTGAGCTATCTTCCTGGCCCCAAAGATTGGGTTATTATTTTCTTTTTTTAAGACAGGATCTTGCTGTGCAGTTCAGGCTGGCCTTGAACTCACTTTGACCCAGTCTGGGCTCAACCTCCTCTCAGTGCTGGGATTATAGGCATGCACCACCACACCCAGATAAGTCCCCCCCCCCCGAACCGGGGATTGAACTCAAGCCCTCAGGCTTGCCAGGCAACTGCTTATTCTACTGAGCTATCTCACCAGCTGTTTTCTTGGTTTATGTAGTGGTTTATGAGGATTATTACAGTTAAGCTTAAATAGTACATAAAGAAAAGAAAGACTTACAAAGAGTAAAGTGTCTTTATTGCTGGAGCAGAACACACAGAAAAGGAGTTGTGGAGCTTCTGAGGGCCTGGCTGGGAGAACAAGGGAGATATAGAGCTAGGATGGAGGTAGGGATTAGGGAGGGCTTTCTGCATGACCTGGCAGACAGTGATTGGGCAGTGATTGGGCAGGAGGCAGTAACAAGGAAACAGGAAGTTGCAGTTTGGCCAGTGGGGGCGGAAGGCAGAGCACAGCACATGGTCTCAAGTGGCAGGTGAGGTATTGGTTTGCCTTAATGATGACTTAACAAAATTTTTATTACGGTAGGGAAAAGCCATCAATCAGCACTGCCTTCCCCTCCCCCCCTAATTATTACCTCAGCAGTGAGAGACTTTAGACTGTTGAGAAAAGAATCTCCAATCAACAGAGACTAAGTGGTAATTTTCAACCCAGCCAATCTCAGATCCATCAGCAAGGGGTAGATCGTCTGCTTCTTCACTTTGAATAAAAACAACTCTTAGAAAACCTAAACAAGAGTCAAGAAATCACATCTGGATTACAATTTTTTTCCCCTATAAATACGACTTCGAGTTAGATGCTTGGCATTTGACACGATAAGCATAATACTTGTTATTAAAATATAAAAAATGCATCAGACAAATTCAAATAATTTCTCTTCAAGTGGCAATGAAATGCCACTTATGCTATGTACTTTTAATAATTCAATAAGTAGACATGTGTGTATATTTTTTGTGCTGCTACATTTTTCTTAGCTTAATGTATGATTATTTCAAAATTTTAAACAAGTACACAATTCAATTGGATCTAAGTCACTTTGGTTGTTACTATAGTTTCATAAATGGATTTTTTGTTCAGTAAAACATGTAATAGAGAAATCTCCAAAACAGTGACTTCTGTGTTTTTGGAATATGAACAGGTAATTAAGAAAGCCCTGAATTTTTAAAGTAAAAATGTACTCATAATTTATGAAAGTGATAACAAATTTATCAAAAAATATTTGGCTTTCGCTTTTCCTTACTTGCTTCAAGGAAAAAGAACTGGAAAATTGTCCCCTCATTGTCTTTTAACAAAATAATGTAATGCTTTTCTCCCTGTATAATTTCCTCAGATATTTTTAAGTTTAAACTGGCAAGCAATATATTTAATGCTTGATTTTTCACTGCAATATAAATATATTAATAACAGGATAACTTAGAAATTAAAAGATTCATCTTTCTTCTGAGATGTTTCACCAAACTTGTTAAATTAAAGTACTATTTTAATGTGACATTTTGTACATATGAATTGTGACTTCTAAATAGACTACCCCCTTACTAACAGTTCTTTCAACTTGGCATAGATATCTATCTGTCTGCTATCTATCTATGTGCTTTTTACTTCCCTTAGCATTTTGAACAATGCTGTAGAACATGTTGGTCAGTGAATATTAGTTCAGAGAAGGCCATAGACAACCTTGTAATTCTTTACTACAAAATTTTCCGGTGAAGAGATTAAAAAATAAATACTTAAATAGCCAATAATTATATCAATTAAAAACATCATTAAAATAAAACATCACAAATTATACCAGGATAATATCAGAACATTTTTCTGGTTGTATCATTAAGTTATTCAATAAAATATGATTTTTAGAAAAAGCTAATTCTGCTAAAACATAGAAACAAGTAAGAAGGGCATGGTGGCATTTACTTGCTTATATGTATGCAGGAGGCTGGAGCATAAGGAACTCTTAATCCTTAGAGTTCAAGACAAATGTGGGAAGCACAGTGAAAAACCATCTTACAACAAGCTAAACAAACAAAACTGCCAACAAAACTGCTAAAAGTTGTTTCACTATCATGGAAAAAAGTCCTTGAATACTATCTTAAATGAGATCTTGTACTTTTGAAAAATAATGAAGAATAAGTTTTATGACAAAGATAAAACATTTCATAGAAAGAGATGTCCTGAATCATAGTTATAAATTTTTGTACTATTGTCATTCAAACTTAATATACTTACCAATTAAAATTCTTAATAATGAATAATAATTATCCTCTAAAAATAGTAGATATTAGCAGGGGAGCTGATCAAGTGTATGTGTTGAGCACATTGAGTTTGTGTGGAGAAACCTCCTGTGGGGCCTATTTCCTGCTCAGATGCTCTGCCCTCCTTCAGGCCCTAGGCCTGGGGGAAGCTGCCTTTCATACGGGATAGACTTCAAAGTTATAACTCTCCAACACTTGAGACAGGCACACTGGCTTGTAGAACTCACAAGAGACTTTAAAAAAATAACTTTTTCTCAAAGAAGCACAGAAAAAGTATGATTATCTTTGTAAATACTCTTAATAGAAGGGCAGCCAGTGGGCCTAAAGATGTGTATAAACCAATCTGAAACTTAATCCTATCAGGGGAATATGAAAGCCTTCTTTACCTCCCCTGAAAATGAAACTTAATTAAGTACATATATGTGTTTCAATTAATTTTTGAGGGAATTAATTGAAATATTAAATTCATTCACCATAGGGGTTAGAATTCAGTAAATATTCAATAAATGGTGCCATTTTAGCTTTTTTTTTTAAAGGATAAATATTGCATTACTTTTCATTTCAGTTGGGCAGTCCACATAATGGACACACTTATTTATGGAAGAGGCTTAAGGTACAGAACACTTTCACAGCCGTGAAACACTGTGGTTGAAGGGCATCTGGAGGAAGACTCATCCCAGGGCATCCAGGGAGAGGTGAGAGAGGGAAGATCTGGGGAAGGAGATCAACTGAAGTCTCACTCCTACTGAGATTGATGCAGGGAACTACCAAATGATACAGGGAAAAAAAATCATCTCAGGTGGATGACCTTCAAATGATATAGGAAAAAAATGATTTTCCAACCTTAAAAGTACCTGGAATGAATTCATGTTCTCTGAATTTTAAGAACAAATGGAGGTTATGAGCAGGATATATTTAATGGGGGGAAAGAAAGCTCCTGTCCAAGAGAGGAATAGGAGCAGGGGCCTGAGAAGGTTGTCCCTGGGAAACTGTCTCTTCCAGGGACTTTTATAGAGGAAAACTATGTGGTGAGGTAGGTCTAAGGTAGTGGAGAAGATAAGAGAACTTGCTTAGCTGGGCATGAGGTGGGACAAAACTATGGTCAACCAATGAGATTGCAAGCACCATTGCTCAGGTAAAATTGATTAAATCCAGTATCAAATGGGGAAGCGAGTCACATAGCAAGCGGGCATGAGTACTGGACAAGGTCTCTTCATGTTTGAGTTGGGGTAGTGACTCATTTGGGTTCTTTCAAGGTGATTGATACCTTTTTAGAATATCAATCACTGATGCCCACCCCTAGGGAGGTATGTAGCTGTATGTTTTCTCTTTTGTCTTGAGGTGTGGCCCAAATGGAAGTGGCTATCTCTTCCAAGTTGCAAAATCACCTTGTCTTCCATCTTGTCTCCTTGAGGGTCTGGCCCTGTCTGACTGCAGCTAATATTTCTAATTCAGCTGCCTACAACAACATGACCTGTTCAACCATGTCTCACCCCAGCACCCCTTGTAGAAATGAACTTATCAATGGATCAGTTCATCCACTGATGAGGATAGCTACCCCACAATCCAAGCACCTACTGGAAGGTGAGAGATATTAGGGAGCTGTTCTATTTATTTATTCATTTATGTATTTTGTACAGGGTCTCACTATGCAGCTCAGATTCTTAGTAACCCTCTTGTTTTCAGCCTCCACTGCGCTAGGATTACAGGCATTAGGTCACTGATTCAGTGTGCCCTAAGACCAGGGCTGGCTCAGCATGCGGGACTGAAGATCGAACCCTCCCCATAGTTGCCAAAGCAAGTGCTTAGTACACTCAACTATCTCACTGGTCCTGGGGAGATATTCTAGATCTAAAACTCACAATCAGTAGTTACATAGGACCTAGTATTTAAGAACTTCTGTTTCTTTGGCTCAGGAAATACAAACACTAATCATTTTCAGACTAAACACTGATTTTGGAACATTGTAATCTCTATATTTTTTTGCAAAAATAGAGAGATTTGGGGTCTGAAAAAGCCTCCACCTTTGCAGTCAGGATATATAAAACTAACAATTCATAATTCAGGTTATGAAAAATGTGTTGAATTATAAAACTATAACAAAAAGTAATATTCAAATAGTTCGGATTCAGATTGCTACTGAAAGCCCCAATCTGAAGCCACGTAACTGTCCATAGGTCTTCAGTCCTCACATACTTCTGCTCCACATATCATTCTCTATCCAATTTGTAGCTGTCCTTACATCCTCACCTGAAATGCCACACCTCTACAAGACTTTATGTCAATGGAAAGGTATTCATTGACATTCAAAACAAACACAATGTTGCACTGGAACTTACAAAATTTTTGGAAACTTACACTATTATTTCAACACAGTTGGAATATCTCTGAAGCCACACAGAGGTGTGCTGAGTTTTAGCACAGTAAGCACTTCATGAGGCACTTAACATGTAAAGCTTTCATATGTTTCTTGGAACACAAGAACAGCAGCAGTGAGTAGTTATGTGCTTTTTAATTTTTTATTTAGTTTTCTTGTGTTAATGACCAACGCAGCCCATTCTGGGGGCGGTGCTGGCACTGCATTTAGTGGTAGGGATTGAATCTCTGTCCTGCTGACAGAGTTGGCCTAAAAGGCTGAGTTTGTCTCACAGGGTTGAATTTCATGGTGAGGTAATCAGAGGAGAGGCTGAGACCAGTGAGCTGAGATGATCTAGTGGGGCCCAGTCTGAGGCCAGACCTTCAAGAAGATTCTCATGGAACAAAAGAGGTAACAAGGGGGTAACTTAGGTGAACTAGTCTGCCTAGAGTACTCCAAGGAATACTGTGAAAGGGAAGTGCGCAGAAAGAAAACAGGGAAACTAGTTTACATATAAAATTCCAATTTAATATATGCTTTGCCATATAGCTATAATGTTTATGGTCTAAAATACAAAATCATTAGTTAGCCAATTTTGCCAATTTCAAAATTTCACTTGCAGTTATTAATACTTTAATAGTACCACTGTAACTAGAATACCATATCTGCTTTAACTACATATTCTCCATAAGATAATATCAGGAGACACTAGCATAACAAACTCACCAAGCCCTATTACTGAAGGATGGAGGACAGTCCCAGACAGAAACCGATATCCTACTATCAACAGAAAAGTCAAAATATTGGGACACAACAAAAAAGCATCTCTGACCCGGAAGAGATACCTAAAGAACAGACTTGTTACAGAGATGTTCTTATTGCAGTGATTGACAACTACCAACAATCAAATTTTCACAAAAAAGTATCACACAAATAAAAATAAAAACTTCTTTCTGTAGTAGAAAATGATAAAATGAAGGAGCAAAATGCAATCTCAGACCCCTAGACCACCCAGAATAAATCTAAATGACACAAACATAGAAGTATATAGTCAGACAACTGAAATCTCTGAAATAACAGCAACTGAAGTAAAGAAACAACTGTAGAAAGGTATAAAGGAAATAAGATCAGAAATAATCTCCAAGGTAAAAATAAAATAATGAAAGAATTACTAAGTGTGTCTAAAGAAGACACTGACAAAAAATAGAGAACAGAAGAATGATGGAAACCCTGTATGAGCAATATAGGAAAGAAATAGAATGCATGAAGCAGATTCAAAGAGATATACAGAAAACTAAAAACCCCAATAAAATTAATAAAACAATTTGGTTGAAAGTGAAGAAGGCTTTCAGACTATGAAGTTATTTTTGCAACTAATGACCAGGAAAGGAAAAAAAAATACTCTTAAAACAAAATGGATCCCGGAAATAATAATTCAACAGCTTTCAAGAAAATAGAATGATGAACAATGTAAGACTAATGGGCATCAATTAGAATGAATTAGTAAACAAAAATTACAAAAAATGGGCAGATGTAATAGAAAAATACTTTCCAAATATTGGGAAACAATCAGACATTCAGGTAACCAAGGCATATAGAACTCCAAATAATATAAACACAATTAAAATGAAACCCAGACATATAATAATCAAGATGCCAGAAATTCTGTAGAATAATGTACTAAAACCTGCCAGACAAATGATACAAACCACATTTAAAGGACTATCTATTAGAGTAAGAGCAAATTTTTCAATACATACCATCAAGGCAAGAAGAGCATGGAACAAAGCATTTCAAGTCCTACAACAAAACGAATTCCAACCCAGAGTAAAATATTCTGAAAAACTCACAAATTTAATGGAGAAGTAAAGTTCTTACATGACAAAGAACAACTGAAGTAATTCCTCATGAACAAATAGCCATACACAGAGTACTGAAAGACATACTAGAAAGGGATAAAAATGAACACAACTCCAAGAACAACAACAAAAAGAATCCACCAAATAAGGCAAACAATTAAATACAGGAAAACTAGGGAACCAAGAACAAGAACATAACATGTCAAGTATAAACTAATACCTATCAAGTATAACCATGAAGGTAAATGGACTCAATTCATGAATTAAAAAGAGCAGATTGGCAGATTAGATTAAAAAACAAAGTCCAACAAAATGCAGTACATAAGAAACACATTTAACCCAAAAAGAAATTCATAGGCTAAAAGTCAAAGGATTGAAAACAATACTACATGCTTCAGGAGCTCAGAAGAGAAATGTAGTAGTTATACTGTTTGAGGACAATCTGAACTTAAAACCAAGAATGATTAAACAAGATAAAGAAGGTCTCAATCCCTGGGCCTGCTGTACCAGCCTTTCCCCTGGGGCCCACTGAGACTGCAATTGAGACCGGGCATTGTGGCACCCACCTTTAATCCCAGCTCTCAGGAGGCTGTAAACAGGTGAATCATTGTGAGTCCGATCTAGTAGTGACACCCTAAATACCTTGTAGACCCTTATCTAAAAAATACAAACAAACAGAAAATAGATAAAGAAGGTCACTACATACAGGTAGGGGAAAACTCTTCAAGAAAGAGTAGCAGTCATAAATATGTATGTACTAAATATGGGCGCACCCAACTATATAAGAGAAATGTTAAAGACCATGACAAATCTAATAACCAATAACACAAGAAAAATTAACACTCCCTTATCCCAAAAAGGTAGATCAAGTAGAAATAAAATAGCAAAGAGATAGAACTTAATCAAACCCATGAACAAATGGACTTAGTATACATATATAGTGTTCCACCCAAGAATATCTTCTCATTCTTCTCAGCTACACATGGGATGTTTTCTAAGATAGACCACATACTAGTACATAGATCATGCATAAGTAAATGAAAGAAAACCAAAATTATCCCATGGATATTATCTTACCACAGTGCAACAAACTGGAAATTAATGATAAAAGAAACCACAAAACTCTATAAAATTAAATGACATCCTCTTCAGCAACCCATGGGTTGTAAATGAAATTAAACAAAAAATTAAAAATACTTACAAGACAATGAAAGTTCAATCACAATTTACCAGAATTTGTGGGATGCAAAATTCTCAGAGAAAAATACACAATGCTGAACTCATGCACTCAAAAACAAGAACAAGAACAAACAAACACCCTAAACTTGTACCTCAAAGTTTTAGAAACACAAAAGCAAATCAAAACCAAAAGACAATTCCCATGCCTCACTGAGACAGCAACTGAGACTAGGAATGGTGGCACGTGCCTGTAATCCCAGCTCTTGGGAAGTTGTAAACAGGCAGATCACTATGAGTTCAATCTAGTAGTGAGACCCTGAACACCCTGTAGACCC
>NDGN011367044.1:0-12066 GCA_002564285.1 Tympanoctomys barrerae | reverse complement strand
GTGCTGGGGAGGCTGAAAACAGGAGGATCACTACAAGTCTGAGCTGCGTAGTGAGACCCTGTAACAACCAAATACATTAATAATAATAGCAATAATGGTTAATATTTATTAAATATTTACCATGCACTATCTACTAAGCTAAGTGTTTTACACACATGATCATATGCAGTATTCGCAACCTCATCAGATAGGCTGCTGTGTCTATTCCCACTGAAGATAAGGGAATCAAAGCTCATGCCAAAAAGAATGTGGAAAAGATGAGTGTTCTACTGCTAGCCCGCTGAAGGCAAGCATAAATGCAGTCAACGGATAATACAATGGTGATACAGCATAGGACAAGAAATACTTACCATCTACGTGAGAGGTTTACAAAGCATGTTTTCAAGGATAAGCACACTATATAAACACACACAGTAGGCTAATTAGTAGTTACGTTCTATTTCTTTCTTTCTTTCTTTACTAACATTTCTGACTGACAGTTCTGTATTGGTAGAAACAACATATACAGTAGTAACGTTAGAGCTGCTAAATCGAATCTCCCAAGTAGAAACTAAAGAACTTGCCTAAAGGAAGTTTTTGCACAGGAATTACATAGTCAGCTTTTTCCTAGGCTGCTCTTTTTTGGGGTAAGTTTTGGACATGATAAAAATTATGGGAGCCGGGGAGATGGCTCAGTGGAATAAGTGCTTCCCTGGCAAGTGCAAGGACCTAAATTCAATCCCCGGTTCCACAAAAAAAAAAAAATTATGGGGGGTGTTAACAGGTTTATAGAGGAGAGGAAATATGTGCTAAGCTGCTCACAACATCCATCAACGAAGGAGTCCACTGCAAGTTTATAAGCTAAGATATTACTCGGTGAAATCAGCCACGCACGTACACACACACACACACACACACACACACACGGCCAAAAATAAACAAACTGGGTCTGGTGGTGCACACCTGTAATGCCAGCACTCAGGAGGCTGAGGCAGGAGGATTACTGCGAGCTCAAGACCAGTCTGGGCTACAAAGTGAACGCAAGGCCAACCTGAACTGCATAGTGAGATGCTGTCTCAAAAGGACATAATAAATAAATAATAATAAAATGTTGAAATTGCTGATTAGTTATGTGGGTCTTAATTTTTCATCCCTGCCTGGTGCCAAGTCTTTCACACAGATCTCTATATTAGTCCCTCTCTCTACAGTATCTACTATGTCCCAGTAATGTTTGTTCCAAATGACTTTCACTAGTCACTTGGTCACTGCTTTGTACTGAGCGCTATTAGCATCTAATCTTGTTTTAAGAATTTTAAAATACTCTTGCCTATTTATTCATCCATCTGGCCTCTAGGTAATTTGCTTCACGTTAGTTTGGTCTACATCTCCACCCTCTAACAAAAATATTGCTAGACTTTTTATGTTTTAATTTGAGCCCGTTTTGGATTTTCTACATATGAAATCTTTCAGTATTTTACATTTTTCTCTACCTACTGCCTGAGAATTTCTGTTAATGTTATCTCAAAGTTGGGCAATCTTGATTTTGAGTCTGGAATGCACGCTACACTTGGTGCATCCTAAAATAGTCGAGAACAAGGACTTTCTCACTTGAAACACTGTGATGTAAAACCTCTGATATCTGCATCAAACCTTTTTAAACAAATAAAACATTTTTCCCCTTACTACCAAACTCTAACCAAACATTCTAGAGGAGACAGCAATAAAAGAATGACTTGAAAATGTGTTTGCTGGTTAAGCCAATTATACGTCTTTCCTTGATTGTCTTTGGAAAGACTAATGTGAACCAGAATTCATTTCCAAGGAAAAACAAACAAACAAACAAAGATTCTCCATACCTTGCCCCCATTTTGCGGTTGAACTGTAATAAAGCTTGCAAAAGAACAGCCAGCGGACAAAAGCAAAGTTTCGAGGCCTCGGTTGTAGCCTCTTGCACCAAGGATGGCCAATGATCACTGGAAACGTTAGCCTTTATGAACACAGGGTAAGGATTAGCTCAAGTTTTTGATACATTTGACTCAAAAGTATACAATTCCATTTTTATTTATTGAGACTCTAAGGAAGAGAATTACTAAAAATGATTTAAGATCCGATCCCGGTCCTTAAGGAGCTACAAAGCAGGATAGACTGAGATAAAAGGCCTCATAATGGAAATATCATTCTAAAAATACTAAAACATTTGTTTAAAAATGCATTATTATACCATAATAGGATAAAATCAGTCAGTAAGCTTTCGGTCTACCAAACGTACAAAATTCAATTTAAGTTAATTAACTCTTTAGTACTGTTGAAACATTTCAATTAAGCCACGACAGAAAGTACATGACAGACCAGAATTAAAGTTGTCAACAATGAAAATTATAAAAAAATCACCTTATGGGGAAAATGCTTATATGAATTACTTATATTACAAACTAATATAATTATATAAAATTATATATTTATAATATGTATTGCCTCAAAAATAACCTATCACTGGGGTTGTAGCTCAGTGGTATACCACTTGCCTAGCCTTTGCAATTCCCAATAACACACACACACACACAAAAATAGATGAATAAAAATAAATGATTTATCTAAGTATTTCCTAAAAAACAGTAACTAAAACTAAATGCTACCTGAACCAAGAAGAAGAAAAAATGCAGCAAAATTTTTTCATTGAAAGCCTTAAAATGTAAGCAAGATTTCTGAATTACAAGTATCCATTATACACATCTGAAGTAAAGTCAATATAAGGACTGACTATAGAGTCCACTTCACTTTGCATAGTCAATACAATGAGTCAATACATAGTCCATTTCAAACACTACATTTTAAGAAACAAATGTTAGAGCAATATTCTCTGAGAGCAGCGTGGGCAGCTGTACGTGTGTAATCAAAGAACAGAAGCGCAATGAATGCGAACAGAGGACGAGGCTGCGGGGCGCCTTCCATAAATACAGGAGCCCTGAGACTTGGAGCGTAACAAAGATACCAGGGAAGGCACGGACTTAGAAAACTGCTCCTAACAACTTTTCAAACCTACATCATAATACTTTCACTGATGCTTTCAATAACTCACTCCCTACATTTCAAGAAATCTGAAGCTTAAGTTAGCCCAAAGATGAGTGCATAAGACAAAAGTTCCTATTTGCAGCAAGCACACTGAATGATGTGATCAGAATGGACTTGTAGTCTGCCTGCTCTTATCACTTTAAAATTTATTGGAAGAAGACTTTTACTCTGTCCCTGGATATAAACTATAGCAGGCCCTGTGCCTCTTCTACGATCATTTTTCTTAGATTCGTTTATAAACAGCCTCAATTAAAATGCCTTTATGTTTCAGTATTTCCATCTTCATGCACAGCCAGTATGTGCTGCCTGCTCCCCGTTCCCTCAGCTCCCAGGCTGAGCTGTCTACACGCAGCGCAGGAGGCCTCGTTCACCCAGCCCATCGCTCCCATGTCCTTCCAATCACGGCCTCGGCCCCGCCTGAGTGGTACCACAGTAGGACGTGGCGGCTTCTCCAGGTCTGACAGCCACTTAGAACTGTGTCTCGCGCTGGCTTTAGGAGAGGCTCCACCCCTCCTAGCAGTTGCTATCTGCAGGTCCAGTGGGATCCGTGGGACAGTGCAAACAGAAGCATAGAGCACTCTGCTCAAAACTTAAGAATTTCAGCATGGCGACCACAGAGCATTAACCAAGTGCAGAGCCCAGTGTAGCCACAGAAGATGCAGATTCATGGGAGCAGGCCTGTTCTTCTGTAGGTCCACTAACCTAGACAAATGCAGGACAGTGCCTCACCTTACGATGCACTACAGCCCTCTGTTATGTGCAGGACATGAATCTGACTGCTCATGTGCTGAGAGTCACGAAAAATCTCTCCTAAAGAATATCCTATTGAAATAGCGAGGAAAGAAATCTTTTGTACAAAAGAACCCTAAATATTACGTCATCTAGTCTCAAAGAGGTAGACCATAACTTTCTACTCCTTAAGTGTGGCCTGTCTAGCCTAAAATATAGAAAACATATGATATAGAAAGGAGATGTAAATAACTTAATAAGGAAAAACCTGATAATAATAGCAGGAACTGGGAATACTGTATATGAGACTCCTGTACTTTCTGTGAATCTGAATCTATTCTATAATTAAAAGTATATTTTTAAAAGAAAAAAGAATATCCTGTTGAATTAAGAAACATTTAAGCTGTTAAATACTAGCATCTTTGTCAAAGATAAGCAACAGAGTTTAATACTAATTTGTACCACCAAGAAACAAAAAATAGTATATTCTACTACAACTCAACTACTAAAATTATAATCTTTTTAAAAATATTTTTATTTTTATTTATTTATTTGCAGTACCGGAGATCGAACTCAGGACCTTGCGCTTGCCAGGCAGGTGTTTATTCTACTGAGCTATCTCCCCAGCCTAAAATTACAATCTTAGCATATTCCCCAAGTAACGATGGTTTTTCTGCCATAGTCCTCATCCTTCAAGTCTACCAAGAGGTCACAACGGAAAACAGGGAGACGCCGGGAATTCCATGAAGTAAAACTACACAAAAGGTTTTCATTTTAAAAGGAGACAAGGCAATCAGGCTTTGCTGAAGGTAACTACAACACGATCTCACCATGCAAACTTCTAGGGCAAGCAGCGCTAGCTTCAACAGACTCGAGAGCTTCCCGCTCCAGCTGCCCTGCTGGGACGCCACCTGGAGGCTCTTTCTGTAACACATCTCCGCAGCGCTCAGCATTCCTTGAGACTGATACACTTGCGCCAGCCACTGGGGAACAGGAAGGGAAAAGGAGGCAAGGGATTTCAATTCCGTGTACAGCCTGCTTCCCCACTCGCAGCAAATGCAATACATTCTGATGAAGTCAAATTTTTCTGTAATTATCAGTAAGGCCCATGCCCTAAAACATAAACATTACACCCAGAAAAGGGGTGTAATTACATTGCCTGTCCTATTAGTAACAACCCAATTGCATACCTAGTCTGACGTTACAAGTCTCCTACAGTAGTAAAGGATAAAATCAAAACATCATGTGAAATCCGGTATATTATGTAAATACTAATCAAAGAAAGTTTGTGCAGGTATTACATCTATAGCTAACACAAGAATTTAAGACAATCATTAAGTGGTAAAGTGGGATACTTTGTAATAATTCCATTCAGCATAAATACTATATATGTATATACATAATAAAAGAATTCATCAAACAAAAGTTGATGGAAATGAAGGTAGACAAACCCAAATCACAATGAGGGCAATATTTTAACACTATCTCAACAGTGATAACAAAAAAAAACAGTAAATAAGTAAATGTAAGAAGATTTAAACAACCAGCTTGCCTCAAATGGCATATTTAAAAGACTATATTCAATAACTACTAAGGAGCTATTCTTTGCAACTACACACGCAACAATTGCCACAGGTGACCATATGTTAGATCATAAAACAAATCTCAAAGACCAAATGTACACAAAGTATGTTCTGATTAACTAGAATTAAACTTGAAATCAATAGCACAATATCTAGGAATACTCCATATTAATAATTTTGTAACATACTTTATTTAAAAATGAGTGAAAGAAATCCCAATGGAAATTAGAAAATATTCTGAAGACTGACAATGAAAACACTACATAAAATTTTGTGGGATTCGTATATTAGAACAACACAAAATTTTATCTTGAGAAGCTGGGGAAAAACAAAACCCCAAAAGTAAAGCAAATGAAACAGAAAAGAGGAAACATCATTGGTATGTAAAAAAGGAATAATAAAAGTCAACAAAACAGAAAGTTGGCTTTTTGAAGAGTCATAAAACTGCTAAAGCTAGCCAAAGAAAATGAGAACCAAGAGGCTGGGCATGGTGGCGCACGCCTGTAATCCCAGCACGAGGGAGGCTGAAGCAAGAGGATCGCTGAGAGCTCAAGACCAGCCTGGGAGACCCCACCTCACAAAGACAATACATACATACATACACACATACATACATACATACAGGACTGGAGAGATAGCTCAGAGGCATAAGCACCTGCCTGGCAAGCGCAAGGTCCTGAGTTTGATCCCCAGTACCAAAAACGAGAGAGAGAGAGACAGACAGACAGACAGAGAGGCAGAGACAGAGACAGACAGACACAAACCACCAATATAAGAAGAGAAATTTACTATTAATCTTGCGAACATTGAAGAAGATATAGTATTATGAAAAATTTTATACCAGTTAAGTCTGAAATTGAGATGCAATGGAAAAAGCCCCTGCAGCTCACCAATACTTAAAAAGAAACATGAAATCTTAATTGCATATACACATGAAATTTACATCTGTAATGTAAAACTTGCCCTGAATAAAATTCCTGGCCTAAATGGCTTCAATAGCGAATCCTTGTATACAGTTAAAAAACAAGATATCTTTTATACAAACAGACTTCTTCTGAAAATTAAAAGAGAATTATATATAACACTTAACAATTTAGGGCCAGGGAGAGAGCTCAGGGGATTAAGTGCTTGTCTGGCAAGTGCAAGGTCCTGAGTTCAATCCCTGGTACCACCAAAAAAAAAAAAAAAGAATAAACCTTAACAATTCAGGATAGCATTTTTTCTTTAATTCTCCCCAAATTAAAGTACAAATGCCACACAGTTTCAATAAAGAGAGGGCTTTTGTATATGCATGTAGAAATGAACAGTTCATATAGAAATGCATACGTTCTAAAATCACTAAGAGAAGCAAAAAGTTCGACATTTTAAGCACTATGAAGTTATAAGCAAAAGTAGAAAGAACAAAAAAGAATAAAAAGAGCTAAGAGACCAACACATACATAGTTACTTGACACATACGAAGTTAACTCATTTATGAGTGATATTCTCAAAGAACAGGTTGAGATCAGTTAGATATCCACATTAAAAATTAATTTTGACCTGTTCAACGTTCACAAAATAATTCTAGGAGAAACTATGGGTCTAAATGGCAAAAATAAAACAAGTTCTAGAATAAAACATTAAAAGAAAACCTTTATGAACTTAGAATAAGCAAGAAGTTTTTAAATAGAGCACCTAAATAAATCATTAAAAATAATAAAGTACCTTACTAAAGTTAAGAAATGTTATCAAAACCTAACAGTAAAGTACTTAAACGGATTCCAATAATCTGTTATAAATAATTAATTTATTCCCTGAGATAAAAAGCCTACTAAAATTATGCAAAGGCACCAAAGAAAAGGAAGATATCTGCTAAGCTGGGAGGAGTCACTCAGTAGCATTGGCCATCAGGTAAATGCAAGCTAAAACAACCGAAAGACACCACATCTACAAATCTACCGAAAGGAGAGGAAACAGCAGAACGCTCACACAGTGCAAGTGCGAGTACGGACTGGGGCAAACACCTTGGGAAGCTGCTCAGCAAGTTCTACCAAGTAAAATGTGCATATATCCTTGTGCCATCAAGAGAGGCCACGGACAGCCAAGCATTTTGTGGGCTATACAGACATATATGGTGCAGTAAAAGGGATAAACATACATGTATATAGAACAGTAAAAGTATATACAGATAGATACAATATATCCTGAAATTGAAAAATTATACCCACACAAAAACAGACATTCCAACAAACAATGGCCATTTCAAACAAGAGGAATCTCACAGACACGCTGAATAAAAGTAGCCAGACACAAATGCACATTCCATTTACATAAAGTCTGAAAACAGGAAAAGCTAGACAGAAGTGGCCAAATCAGAGCAGCAGTTTCCTTCCTGTGGGAGTGGGCAAGACCTCAGGGAGGAAGGCAGCTGGGGGAAGCACTGGGACGCTGAAAGCTGTGTGTCTCAACGTGAGTGGAACGTAAACACGTACATACACATGTAAAAATTCAAGGTGTTCTTTTTTCTTAAAACTTTAATATAAAACAAAACACACAATCTCTTGAACTTTTTCCTTATTATCTGATCTGTCCTTCAGCTTTTTCCCTTTTAGTATGATAAGGTAATTAGCCCCATGATAAAGAATAGGAAATCTGTATCTAACTGGCCTTAGACATAAAGCATCTAGATCTCATTTGGCAAACTCACTCTAAAAGAGGGAAAACAAGAAACCATTTCTTCAAGGATTAGAGTAAAAACGGATGCTCGGCTTGCATAACTTACCTATCCAATGCCATTAGATACATATTTAAGTCAGAGATTAACAGTTGATACAATGACAGCACAGAAAAAAAAACAAATTATAGTACAATAAGCTTCTACAAAATCTGTACCAAAGGTCTCCAATACTTTTTCTGGACACAGAAAGAAATACAACAGGCTGAAAAAGTGATTACAGGCTTCTTTGTATATCACTGTCAAAAAGAATGGTAGACACAGAGATCAGTGTATTTCACTCTAGTAGACAGCGCCAGTTAAAGACCCAATAACCTGCTGATACAACCATCAGTGCTGAAAATGCCTATCTCTAAAAGCACTGAACACCCACGAAAATCTTGGCTATGGATTACCTTAAAAGAGCAGGACAAGAACTACACACATCCTTCCCAAAGGCAGAGTTTAAAAAACACAATAATATCCTTATTACAAAATGCCTGCAACATTTCTTTAACTCTCTTTCCCCATGTAAAATACAGTATTTTTACCACTGTTTCAAATTGAGGAAAATTATACAGCCAATAATTAAGTTTTGAAGCATTTAGTAATGGGTCCTAAATTAGTAATAAACTTCTTTGGTGCCTCTAGCCACAGTATCCCCTACATTCTTGAAACAGATAGACATAGGGTGAGTTTAAAATCAAGAGTTAAAGGAGCATGGAGCATGTCCCTGACCCCAACTGATACCATGGAGTGCTGGAAGTCAGGACTCGGAAAAGGAGACGGCTTACCTGCCAGGCCGGAACAGAGGTGGAGTTGGACATGACTGTTTTTTGCAGCTCCTCAAGTACAGCATCTGGGAGTGGCTTTTGTGACTCTAGGAGTGACTTACACTGAACTTGTCTCAAAAGTAAGACGACAGCTGGTTGATCAGGGTTACTCTTTAAGTTCTAAAAATTAAACCCAAAATAGGATTAAATCCAATACAGTCTTACATAGTAAAGGTGAAAGTGCTGGGAAATTTCTCCTGTAAGGCTTTTCACTGTGAACTACAGACTAAATAAATAAGAGACTACACAGCTTAGAAATGTCAAGGCCTACATTTAAGGAACATTTAACACAAGTAACGATATTACTGTGGTAAATAAATCACTCCTTTTAGCTTTCATAGGTTCCCTGACGAGGTTCGTTCCCAGGTGCTATCTTGCAGCACGTGAGTTCTGAAAGTAAAGAGCTAAACTAAGAATATGAAATAAGAGAGAAGGCTGTCACTGGAGCAAACTGTAACAAAACTATAAAGAAGGAAAGATGGATTTTTTTTTTCTTTCTCAAACTCTTAAGGAAGATATTTACTCCATGTCTTTCTTCTTAGGCAGTTGGAATAAGAGCAATCACTCATTTTGTCATTCTCCTAAGCTTTTTTTTTAAAAAAAAAAAAAAAATTCAAATTCAGCACCTTGGGCATCAAATTCAGCACCTTGAACCTGCCAGGCAGGCACTTCTCTCCTAAGCTTTTATATCCTAAACTACATAAACACAGGAATAAAATACACATGGACATGGGCCTCCTTCCATATATAAGTGGAAGAAATCTTCCTTCCTTCTCTCCCTCCCGTCCTTGTCCTCTTTCCTTCTTAACTAAAGCTGCTTATTTGCAAACAGGATCACACACAGAGAAAAAGCTTAGAACATCACCAAGAACAGCTACAGCTGAGGGCCCGTGAGATAGCTCAGTGGACTAAGCACCTGCTTAAGAAAGCACAAGGATCAGGGGCGATCCTGGGCACCACATGCCCTACAGGCCCTGTCCCCAAGGGCAAGTTGAGCTGGCCACCGAGTCTGGGGTGGTGGCGTACATCCGCAATCTCAGCGCTGGGGAGGCTGAGACAAGAGGATCTCTATGAGTCTGAACTGCACAGTGAGACCCTGTACCGAATACATTTTTAAAAAAAGAAAAAGAAAGGGCTCATGAGTTTTCCTTTATTCTAGTAGATAGCAAAAAGCGAATTTTAACTTATGTTTAGTAAACACACCTCACAGTCTGTCCTGAACTTCTCTCAGAAGGATTCCTTACATGAAAGAAAAACGGTTACTCTGCTTGTCAGCGAACTGACCAAGGGGAATTTGAAAAGCCCATTTCCCTTTCTCTGCAAAATTTATACTGCTCTTTCAAAAAACATTTCTAAAAGGACAACAAAAAATCTCCATGGTAAGCATTTATGAAACACAATGTTTTCAAGAAAAACCATATTTAAAAGTCTCCTTAACCACTACATTATTTAAGTAAGTTTATGAAACTGATTCCTTCATTCGATGACCATTTTTGAGACCCTACTATGTGTGAGGCAAGGTAAGAATTTACTCAGATTCCGCAAGCACAGCGCCCTCCAGGCTGTAAAAGCTGACTACTGAGTAGGTCCAGCCCGTTAGTCTGTAACTTCCACACCTATTCTACGTCAGTGATGGAGAAGACCGAGTGCAGAAAGGCAACCCCAAGTGCCCACACTGTGATTAAACCGGAATGATGAGGTTTTAGTTTAGAAAGAAACAGATCCACATTAACACCTTTGTCTTAAAAACACAGAGCCGGCAAGATAACTCAGCAGACTAAAGTGCCTGCTTAGGCAGATGTAGGGGCCGGGGTTCGATCCCTGGCCTGCCATGCTGACCCTGCCCCAGGGTGCGCTGAGACGGTGAGGTGACTGAGACTGGGTATGGCGGCGTGCGCCAGTAATCCCAGTGCTTGGGAGGCTGAAAAATAGGCAGGATCATTATGAGTCCAATCTGTGTAGTGAGACCCTGTAAGCCCTGTGCTAAAAATCAAAATAAATAAATACACAAATAAAAGAAAAACACAATAACATGCATGCCATAAGTTCACTGATTTTTCTTTAAAACCGGGGATCAAATTCACTGTTCTATGTGGTTCAGACTTTGGAAATGAAGGGGCAGAACACAGTATCCTAAAGAGAGTAACCAGAAATCAAAGAAAAACATGTGCCGCCTGCTTCGTAGTACTCAAGACCATCTAAGAGTAGAGAAGATCTATTAAGAGGTTGAGTGCGGGAGTCAGAAAAACGTAACTTCACACCGCACCTGCCATTTCTAGTCCTAAGCTCCCGGGCAAATTACTTACTCTCTAAGTACTAATTTCATCATCCATAAAAATGGTGATAGTAATATGAAGCACCTACATCATAAACATCATACAACTCACACAAAATACACACAGGAAGTGCGTGTTTAACTTGTAGCAAGCCATCAGTAAATGCTGGATGTCGTCATAATCGCTGCCACCACCACTTAACACCCTAAGTAATACACTCCCTTTGTGAAGTTACTTTCACGTGAGAACGGATCTGCGCATGTCAGCGCACAGCCCTATGACAATACCTCCGTGCAGAGAGATTCGGCCTCGGCCATTCTTCCTGTGTCCAGGAGACCAGTGACAGCCTGCGAGAGACACCACTTTTCAAGAGATTGGTTGTAATTTTCAAGACATTTTTTGTCCTTAACTGCAAACAAAGAATGTCAATGTTACTTTCTTCTGTAATCCATAAAGACTCTCAAAGGAGTTACTAGTTGCTAAAAACGTTATCATGCACATAGGGTTTTTAAAGCTTACATGTATCACTGGAAAACCACGGATGATTCTAACACAAGATACTCTAAGTTTCTGAAAAAGTTTCAGAATAAGAGTTTATGAGTGTCTTAAGACCACGCATAATTGTGGCTTGTATCTAAAAATCAGTGTATCTACAGTGACAATAAAAAGAATTCACTTGAAAAATTTAAAGATCTACTCCAATATAATTGAGGTAAAATAAACTGCATGTAAACAATGTAAAGAGTTCTGACACAGTTGCATATAGTGGGGACCATTACCACAACCAAGATAATGAACATATTGATCATGATCAGAAGTTTCCTCCAGCCTCTTTACCACCATTTTTGTCTCCAGCTCCCCCAAGTCCTCTCTCTTCTGTCCCCAGGCAACTTTTTTTTTTT
>NDGN011367013.1:0-11412 GCA_002564285.1 Tympanoctomys barrerae | reverse complement strand
CTTTGCCAAGCTTGTTCCAAGTAGGTGCTTTAGACCACTGAGCCATCTCGCCAGCCCCTAATCCTTTATCTTTATCAAGTCTAAAATCCATCCCACATGCTTAACCTGGTGCTGTTGTGAGTATAGCCATCAGATAGCTCTGGACACTTTGCCTTGCCCAGGGGGTCGGTGTCCCTGACCCTCACCCCAGTCCTTCTCAAGTGTTTACTTATTTCTGTTTTGAGGAACCTGGGCTGCTGTGATTCTCTAGGAATAACTCGGATCCACCAAGGTGCATGCTCAGCTGAGTTTTTTCAGTGAAAACGTGGTATCACAATTTCAAGGAAATGGACAGCTTCTCAGACTTCAGATGTCTCTCCTCTCATTTCATTTTAGAGACCAAAGATGAGACTGTTTTGTCTGCCTGAGCTCAACATTGGCTGAGTTTAAATATTGTTTTTAGGATGGAATTCCTGTTTTTCTGTGAAAAATGTCATAAATAGAGCCAAAGACTCATTTTTTCTCATTTGACTTCAGGGAAGACCAGTGAGGAGTCTAGAGGGCACCAACGTTGGGTCTGAATGTGAGTGGATCTGTGTGTCTTACCACGAGTGCAAATTATTTTGTGTCTGACCTGGGACTAACCCAGCTCTGTGCGGATAGAAACAAGTGGCAGCTGAAGACCTCCCTGGAAGGGGTGGCTGCAACAGAGGAGATGCAGGAGGACAGACTGTAAGCTGAGCCCTCAGGGGGGCTGCTCCTGCAGAAGCGGGGCACATCTGTGGAGAAGGCAACCTAGGAAATCACTGGTGGCATTGGATTGTAACAAACAGGACGGGCTAGGCTTGTCAAAGGCTTCTGTAGAAGTTTCTCCTTTGAGAACTTCCAAGCAAAGGGAAATGTTTCCAGCTGTTTCGGCACATGCACCTTCAGGGAAAATTAGTGCACCCCATAGCACAATAGGACCCTTATAAAAAAGACACACACACACACACACACACACACACACACACACACACACACGGATTCCATCATGAAGAAATGGGTCCTGCAAACTGACAGGTTGACCAGGCCTGGTGCCAGGGAAGGCTTCAAAGCCACCCAGGAGCGCCCTTCAGCACCCGCAGGTATGCAGTGCGCATGCGTCCACACCCCCTGCGGTACAGGGCCTAAAAGACCTTCCAGTCTCCACTGTTCCGTTTTCTTTCCCTAAGACATTGTTCATAATGCTGCCTTAAAGCCCCATCAGTGGGGCATGTTTTCAGATGGCGGACTGCGGCACTTCAGCGGATTGTGCTTCTCTGTAAAACAAAAGCTTTTATTTCATTTATATTTCTATTGTAATCAGTCACTAGGGAAGAACAAGTGGGCCTCGAGATTATACTTGTTTTTTAAGGTATTTTTCTCCAGGGTTAGTGAGTGCATTGAACACTCTGGTTTTCTTGCAAGAAGCTGATAGTCTGATCACCGCGTTACCTGAGGGGAAGAGCAACCACATCTCTTTTAATTCAAGCGCTACAGTAAACTGTTTTGAGAGAGAAATGGGGGTGCAGGCAACCTCCTCCACTCATCCTCACTCCTATCCACTCCAGGGCTCCTAAATGCGGCCCTGCACTCCTGGGTCCTCAGGAGGACCCGGCCAGGTTGAGGCTCTGAGCGCCGACCCCAGGAGGCGCAGGGCGGTCCGGCTCAGGGTGACGCGGTCCTCATCTGGCGCCCCTGCGCGGCCCTGGGAAGGTGGAGCCACGGAGCCGGGTCCCCGCCTCGGTCCGCGCTGAGCCCGCTGGGTGGGCGGCGGTGAAGACGCTGCTCGCTGAGCCCGGGAGGGAGGCGCCCGCCGCGGCCGCAACAGCCTCGCGCAGTCGGCTGCGCCCCGGTCCGCGCGGGACCCGGAGGCACCGCGCTGCCTCGGCCTCCGGCGCCGCCCGCCCCGCCCCCTCCGCGGCTCTACTCGCGGCCGGCGGGCGAGAGCTCAGGTGAAGATGCTCCGGTGCGCGGGGCCCCGGGTCGCGCGGCTGCTGCTGCCGCTGCTGCTGCTGGGCTGCGCGGGGCTGCGCGGCGCCGCGGGGTCCTCGCTGCTGACAGGTACGGGGACCGAGGGCATGCAGGAGACCGAAGAGGGCACGGCGGGACCCGGGCCGCGCGGCGCTGGCGCTGAGGCCGCGGGCCCTCTCCCTGCGGACGAGAGAGTCCCCTGTGACTCATTTCCCGGAGCCTCACTTCGTCCGCGCCCCTCCTGTGGACTGAGGAGGCCGCGACCCCACAGCCCCGCGCCGCGCTCCCCTGGCGTCCCGCGCTTCCAAGGCCCTGCGGTGGGCGTAGGCGCGATGCGGACGCGCGGTGCGGACCTGCGCTCTGAACCTTTCAGCAAGTGCCCGTGTGGGCGCGGGGTCCGAGGCAGGGCCTGTAACACACGCGGTGTTTCCTCGCAGGGAAAATCTCTCCTGATGGTCGCATCGGAATTTTTTGCGTGTGAGTGTGCTGGTAGCCAGGATGACTTACAAAAGGAGGGGAAACAAGATTAACTATCCAGCGAGATATTCGAATGTGCCTACAGGAACAGCAAACTGAAAATCGATCCATATATTGTTTTTTTTTTCTTTAAAAGCTTTTAAAATAAAAATATTTGTAATAGATTTGGGGGGATTTGTTTTGGTAAATTTAATGATTTAAAACTCATTAAGCGTTTCTGAAATTTGGGTAGGAGTTTCAAGAAGTTTCTTGTGTGAAACTTGAAGATATTGTAGTTAGGTCCCCTAGCAAGGTTTTAATTTAAAAAAAAAAATCTTTCATTTCAGGGTCTGTTGCAAAATGTGAAAACGAAGGGGAGGAGCTCCAGATCCCGTTCATCACAGACAACCCTTGTATAATGTGTGTGTGCCGGGTGAGTGTGGGGGTGACGCAGGGGTCCACGCGTCCTCAATAAGGTGAATCCAGGGCCTCGGGCTTAGCTCCGCTGCACATCACCTGCCTGCTGAACAAAGTCCTGAGTTCTATTCCTGATACAAAAAGGGGAGGGGGGTGTCACATAACCAGACAGCTAAAAATTGTTTCTTATCATTCTTTTGTACATTGAATTTAGTTGAGTTTCTGAGTTTCATGTGTTCCGGCGGTCTTGGTTTCATCAGGTGGAGAATTCTTCTCTTGGACATCATCCTTGTAGGAAAACAAAAACAAAACAAACAAACAAACAACAACAACCCTATAGCAACAACTTAAGATGGACTTTAATGCCATTATTCCAGGGAGGATTACTGCTTTCAGTGTGGGTTCCTGCCAGGCTGTCACTGCATACTTTCTGCACTGGCTCTGTCTTCTGAGCTCTTGGGGAAGAGGGTGAGATAACATTCAGTTGCAGAGGTCGGGTTAAGGTAGTGACACGGGGAGAGACATGACTGCCACTAAGGGAAAAGGCAAGGACGAACTCTAATCTTGGACTTGTGTCTCCAGTTCCATTGTCTTATACTCCAGCCCTTCAGTACAGTCTTCCTTTGTTTCTGATTTGGGATCCTGAGTTGGAAGGGAGGGTTCTACTCCTCCTAGAACAGGACACTAGGTTGCCAGATGCTTAGTTAACTCAGAGGGTTTGTGGCAAGCCATTCTGATTAATAGTTAATAAATAACCACTATGGGGATATTTAATTATAGGAATAAGAGTTTCTGGGTTGAAATATAGATTCAGAGAGCAGCAAGGTGTTTTATATGTCAGTCTCTTTTGGTAAACTTTGAAAAACTACACGTTGGAAATGCATCAGAGCAGTCAAATAGAAAACCTGAAGTGATAGATGATCACCTATCACCAGATAGATCAACATGCCCTGTGGAACTAGAGAGGGAATCCATCTCCACTGGGCAAAGCCAGGCAATCTGGGTTTAGACGCCCAAATATCTTCACAATAATAGAGGAGATCAGTGCTGGGAAATGGTACCTGGGGTAGGTGCCTGAGATGAGTGCCTAAATCCAGTGGGTTTCAGCTTCTGACGACTAAGGAAATCAAAGTAAAGCTACATTTACTGAGCTGGTAAATACTGTTGCCCAGCAAGAATTACTGAGAGAGGGAGGCTTTTCAGATTCTGTGTTTATGAACTGCTATATTAATAATCTTTGCTAAAGAACTGTTTAGTGTTTCAGTGTTTACTGAGTTGTAAGATTGCAAATTCAGTTTGTCTTTAATCCCCCTTTGTCCTTTCTCTTGCCTGTATAATATGAGCATACCATTCCATGTTATTCTCTTAAGATTTTAACTGGAAATTATTCTGACCAAGTAATATTTAAATGTGCTGAGAGCACATGTGAAAATATTATTTTTCTCCTTTTATAACTGTGTGTAGTTTGGATTTTGCAGTATGTTCCCAAGTAACATTATGAAAACTCCCTACACAGCACTCTACTTTTCTGATACTCTTAGCCAGGTGGAAAATAGTGCCTTTGTTTGGATGTGAAGACTTATTAATAAGAAAGTAGATTTTAGAATCCTGCAATCTGGAAGGCAAAGCAGGAGTGTGGAAAGATTCGTAGTACGGAATTCAAATGAGAATGATACTTATTTCAGGAAAATATTAATTACATTTGTGTGAGTAGTAGGTTCTTTATGTCTTAAATTTTTTTTTTCCTGTACTGGGGATTGAACCTAGGGCCTTTGCACTGAACCACCTCTTCCTTTTTTTAAATTTTGAAACAAGATTTGATAAATTGCTGGTATCCCCGGGTTGGGCTTGACTGTGAGAGATGCTCCTGCTTCAGCCTTCCAGAGTACTGAGATCAAGGCACCATGCCTGGCTGTGTATCTTTAGCGTTTGGAGCAACCTTTGGAGGCTTCTGGCTTGGGTAAGCACTGGCTATCAGAAGTCCCTTCTGGGGACCCTGGCGGCAGGACTCGGCTGTTATTCCGGAGGCCCTGACAGCACCTTCCTTAGCTCAGCGATGGGTCACTGTGACCGGGGTGGGACTGAAGGAGACAGCTGCACAGGGCCAGCTCTGCACAGCCCTCATGCATCCCCAGGCTCCTGTCGCAAGTTGGTAGAGCGGAGTGAGAGTGGAAGCATGGCCATCATCCTGTGGCCTCACTAGAGCCCGTGAAGTTCAGCTCCCACCCACTGGCTGGAGGCTGCTTGGCACCTTCTGCACACAGGTGTATTCAGCCATCTGACAACATTAGCAAGCAAATGTACGGAGCACTCTTTACCTGTCAGCCTCTCACCAAATCCTGCGTTCTTTCCTTTCATCCTTGGAGTAAGCTGGGTCTGCTCAAAAAGTGAGGAAAGTGGGGTGCATGAGATTAAGTGGCCTGTGAAGGTCATATTCTAGACAATTTGTTTGCTTGTAGACTGAATAGGATTTTACTCACTAACATAGCAAAGCTGACACTTGGTCCGGGCTTGTCTGTCTTTACAAGAGCACTTGCCTGTCTGTAGCCATGAGAAATAGGCTGCTTGATAAACATGAGCGAAAGCAGGGAGAAACAGAAAGCCCATCAGCATCATTTTCCTTTTCGTTGTTCTTTGAGTTATTCTTTTTTCCATTGAGTCTTTTAGGGACTGTTTTAGACATCACAGTCTGTGATTTCCGGTGACCTGCTCTCGAGCTAGGTTGATCTGTATATATCCAGGAGGACAAATAGTGCCAACGGAGCTCTGGATCAAGAAATAGTAACTTGTAATTTGTGTTTCTTCCGCCTTTTGTCAGAAATATACCTAAGGCTAGTTCTAAGCTCATATCTTATTTCATAGCATGTTACTAATAAAACCCACAAATCTCACCTCAAGGTGTGGTTAAAAAAAGATGTGAAATAATGTTTCAGCTGGGAGGAATTCGGTGGCACAGAGTCCTGCGTATAATTACAGCGTCAACACTTAGAAAAGCCCACAAAATCAACATGGCCTGATTTAAACTTTGAGCTCCAGAACATTTTAAGGTGGATTAAGCTCATTTTGGTGGAGTTCATAGGGATGACAGTGTGTGGTGGCCACAGGAAGCAGAACTGAAGACTTTCATTACATCTGTCATCATCTGTGTAGACCGAGCGTTGTGCCAGAACCCAGTTGTGTATAAGCTGGTTGTCAGCTGGCATGGTGACTGCTTTCAAGTGAGTGGGGCTTGAATCCTTGGCCCATCTGCAGGTGTGATGGCCCAGGTTCTCAGAGCTACCCTTCAGTGTTGGCAGTCAGGGTAAGATGTGTTTGTTGTCACCACTTGTCCCACCTTGCAAAGCGATCACTTTCAGAGCTGAAGGAGGGAACCTCAGACCTGTTCCTGCTCTGTTTGATTGTTTCCCCTTCTTGTTAGAATGTTTTTTTTTTTTTTCTGATAATTCCCAGGAAAGCATATTATTGCCTGCTTAGGACCAGCCAGTCCCCAGGAAACGATTCTGCAGTGTGCATCTGGATCCCGGAGACCCCACACTCACTGTGTGCATGGACGGTCCTGGGTTCCTTGGCCCCTTCCACTCCCAGTGATTCAGGAGGAAGCAGAGGAAGCCAGTGAGTTAGCCCAGGACTTGAGGCTGAGGAGACCAGAAATGAAGCTTGGTTGGCATGTATATTATTCAGTGAAATGTATTTTCTGAAGCTGAAGTTTCCTTGGAATCCAGAGTGTAGCAGTGGACTCTCTGCTGGTAGAAAGCCACATGGCATTAATGTTACAGGAACCAGGGCTCCGTCTTCTCAAGGCCAGTCAAATAGTGAACACAGAGCTCACCTCAATGCTGTCTCCCTTCTTCACTGCAAATGTCCTTCAGTGAGAAGTGGCTACCAGCACCTCAGCCTCTTTATCTCCAGGAAATGCTCCCCCGCTCCAATGTTAACATTACCTGGCTACAGGATGGTCATCAGTGGTCTGAGCAGTCCTGCATGTGTTTGAGGATGAGGAGAGATCACATCACCTGGGATTGGAGTCCAGCATGTGCTGCAGGGGAGGGGAAGGAGATGTGTGGGGCCGGCTGTGCTGAGAGAGACACCTCCTGCCCATAGTGTGTACACTCACCTGGGCGCCAGGCCTTTCCCTTCCAGACTGTGAATGCTCACTCAGAAAGTGATCAGATCTACATGTTTATTATTTAGTTGTTTTTACTCTCTTTAGAGGGAGGTGTGGCCACTTGTCTTTCAACAGAACAGTTCTGGGGGCCGTGTCTAACTCAGGGGCTGTGCAGGCCAGCTTACAGACACCATTTCTGAGATGGCTGTTCTCATCAGTGCTTTGTCCAGGCCTACNGAAGCACAGCAACTCTCCTGAGCCCACAGTGACCATGACACAGAACTGGGATATAAAGCCAGTTTATTGTCAGCTAAACCCCGCTGTATCTGTGGGTCATTTGCTGCTCCAAGCCCATCTATGGATGCTTCCAGAGGCTTCCCAGAGTGGTACCCCCTCCACAGAGCTAAAAGAGACAGCAGTCTCTTATGGGGTACAGAGTCATTCTGACCTTGTAGCACAGCTGGCTTGGGATCTGGAGAGCCCTCCGAGGGAGGTCCCAGCCCCTGACATTTTGGCTGGGAGGTTTGACTCCAACACTGATCGGCCTGTCTCAAGTCCACTCAATGGTGAATTCCAGGCACCTGCCTCAATGTCTTGCTCTGGAGATGAAATGGATGTCACTTTCTGCTCGGGGACACAGATGAGCTGCAGCAGGTGAGCTTTGGCCTGAGGCTGTGCACAGTAAATGCCCTCTGGAGGGATGCTGTTGTTGATAACAGCTTCAAGTTTCACATTTTTATTTCCTCTATGTATCAGGGTGCAAACAGTCAAGCTGTGGCAAGGCCCCCTCTGGGCCTGTGCTGGGCTCGGTGAGGCCGCTTCCTCCTTCCTGCAGCACAGCATGGGCCTTGCTGAACATTTTCCCTGGCTCTCTATGAAATCTGAAGCCAACTTTCCACAGAATAGGGGCCTCCTTTTCTGCAGAGCATTGCATCTCTGGGCCTGTGGAGTCACCCTCCCATGTACTTTTATTGGCAAAGAGAGGGGTTGGGACTCAGAGCACTGCAGTTCTAGAAAAACTGCCCAGTGGCCTGGCACCCTGGGGATGTTCCTGGCCGGCCATGTGGAGGTCACCAACCTCATTCCAGACCAGAGAATGTTTTTGCTGCCTCCCTGTTTGCAGCTTCCTTTGTCCAACACACCCCAGGACCCGTGGCTCTGTCTGGCCTCACTGCTCTTTCCTGTGGACCTCAGTGGTGACCGTGTTGTAAGCTTCAGGAAGATGGTATCCTAGTCTGGAAAGTGAATATAAGGAAGTCAGGAGAATGGGAGATCAGGGCAGTGGAAAATAAAGCCAGATTCACTGGACAAATAGAGGATAGCAGATTTTCACACCTGCTAGAGTGGCACTTCTGTCCCCTGCGGGTAGACAGAGCCCTTGGGGCTGTAAGGAATCCAAATCTCACTGCCACTGATGGCAAAAAGGTCTAGTGTGCTTGGTGAACTTAGTTAAAATCAGCACAGGAGCTGAGTGTGTGTTTTAAGACCTGCTGATTCCCTGATCTCATTCTACAATACACAAGTCCCTGGAGATATATGTTATAAATTCAGAAACGTTGTTCTTTCTTCCTTCTTTCTACCCCCAATTCCTGCTTCCATTTCATTGCATTATTTTTAGCTTCCTAAAATGTGTTAGTGTTTGAAGCACTGTGCTTGTTCCCTGGGGCAGAAGAAGGCCAGTGTCTGGTTCACTCCACGGCAGGGCTGGGGAAGACACATTTCAATGACGCTCGCCAGGAGCCACTGAAAGACCGGGTGATGGCTTGATCTAGGTGCAAGGGGTGTTGGAGGCTGCAATAGATGCAGCCTTGGTGGGAGGAGAGGAGCCCATCAGAGAAAGTGATGGGCAGACAGAAGCATGCCTGCTGGGGGTGCCCAGGGCAGGGTCCCGTGTACCCACAGCTCTGCTGTCACAGGAGACATACCAGGCTGGGTAGCCCAGGTGTGATGATGAGGGTCACTACATTCACATCATGGTGGCCTTCCTGCGAAGCCACAGGGCAGAGTTGGGTGTGCTCTACAGAGCCTCCAGGTGCAGTGGTGGGTGCTCAGGGCTCAGAGGCTGGTGTTAGTGTGACAGACTGCAGGTCGCATGTGCCTAGGTGACAGTGGTTAGCCAGCCTCCGGGCGGGCCGTGGGACAGAGGGAAAGCGGTGGAGAAACTGCTCTAACCCATCTTCAAATTTCACTGTCTAGTGCTGGATTGTGTAGATAAGCAGACTTCGAAACAATGCCCAATGACAGTGCCTGGGTGACCCTCAGTGACACTGCTACTTCCTTCACTTAGCAGAGGAAGTCTGGTAGGAGTGATCTAGTACTAGGCTTGCTCAACTGTAGAACACATTTTACTTTATTTTGTTTTATTTTATTTCATTTTATCTCACCCCATTTTATTTTATTTACTGTTGGATATTGAACCCACACAAACACTGAGCTACATCCTCAGCCTTTTCAAAAGCATTTTAATCCTGAGTCAGGACCTTGCTGACCTGCCCAGCCTGCCTGCGGACTTGCAGTGCTCCTGTTCAGCCTCCTGGGTTCCAGCACGCACCCCCACAGCTGACTACAGATTTGATGCACTGATCAGAAACTGGCTGGCGCACTGTGCACATGAGAGTTGCTCCGCTGAGAGAGGTGTTCCGGGCGTAGGTGGGAGCATCAGCCGAGAAAGTGGATGGCAGAGGTGAGAGAACGGGGTGAGAGGGAGGGGGTCTTGAGAACTACGGCCCTGTTGCAGAGGGCATCAGAAGAGAGGATCAGGATGTGGAGGGAGGAAATGGGCCTGCGCACTGAGGGGAGTCGGCAGATCCTCCAGGCACAGATGTCGCATCGCCTCTTGGAAATGTGGGTCTTTGTGGAGAATTTAGGACTGGAGTGCCTCACTTTGTTACCTGCATGCACAAGAACAAATTTCTTTCTTTCTTTCTTTTTTTTGGTGGAACCGGGGATTGAACTCCGGCCCTTGCACTTGCCAGGGAAGTGCTTATTCCACTGAGCCATCTCCCAGGCCCACAAGAACAAATTTCAGCACTTTAGAGATCATATATTTTTTGGGAAGCCACCTCCCTAAGGCCTCAAGTTGTGGGTCCAGAGTTCCCTAGAAGAGAAGTTGTACTGAGGAGAAAGGCAAGGAAGGAGAAATTGATGAAAGGTGGAGAAATAGCTGACAGTTGCAGAGGCAGGAGGGGACCCAGGAAGCAGAAGATACTTGAAGAAGATGAAACCTGTGGGGCAGACAGTGTGGAGGATGATGCCAAGGGACTTTCTCGTCACCTTCCTGGATTGTGTGGGACTAGGAGCGGTGGTCCTGCCTCCCTCATCTCTGCTGCACATTTCCTGTGAGATTGAATGGACCATAGCTGGATTTGGTGGGACCCATTTAGCAGGAGTCCTAAACTGAGATTACTGTAGGGAATTTGTATGTTCAGTGCAAAAGGCACACATTTTCCAAACTTTGATTTTTAAAAGGTCTTAGCAAAAGCAAGTACATAAACATCACGTGGCCTTTTCTCCTTTTCAGGGAGAGAAGTCATAGTCTCACTCCAAATGCCCTTGGAATGTTTCTGTACTTAAATGCAAAATAGCTCAAGTCACATTGAAGCATTTTTAAAATTAGGAATTATAGCAATAATATGTGACTCTGAAGTAACATAAAAACTTACTGTTAGAAGCTTTCAAGTTTGCTCTATTAAATGGTTAATGGTGCTTTAACATATTAGAATACAATTTAGCATCTTAAATGTAAGTCTTCGGGTAAAATGCTTTCACTTTGCATGGAGATTTTCATGCTCATTGTGTCGGGGAAGGACGGCTGAGGATGGGGTCCATGTCTGGAGTTAGGGGTCTAAGTTTCCCTGGCTTCCTGGCAGCCACGCATCCCTGAGAGGCTCTTGCTGTCTCTGAGCCTCACTCTGAGTCCTGAGTGGGTCCCCATGGTGTGAACCCACCTGCTTCCCAAGTGCTGGGTGTCACAGGAACTGAGGGAAGGCTCAGGGTCAGATGTGCTGATGTTTGCCCAAGCCATTTGGGAACAGTGTCCAAGAAACAGCCATGGAGGGCAGGAAGTTGTACAGAAAAAGGTGCAGTACATTCCTGCAGACCCGTGGGGCCCTGCGACACCATCGCCCTCCTCACTCAAGTCCTTCGTGTGCTGTAGCATCACGTCTGCCTACAACCTCTGCAACCCTCCTGTGCAGACCAGCGCTAGATGCCTTGTGATACTTAACACAGAGCAATTCCCGTGTGAAGGTGTTATGTTGTATTGTTTAGGGATTAATAACATGGGAAAAATGTTGGCACACTTAGTACAAATACAGGTTTACCCCCTAATATCTTCAGTCCGTGGTTGGTTAAGACTCCAGATGTAGGAGCTGTGCTTATGGAGGGCTGACTGCAGACACCAAATCCCAGTTTTGAGTACCTGATGGAAAGGAAGCTTTCTTAGGAATAATAGCATAATT